>JABUQX010053240.1:0-30000 GCA_015478945.1 Trachelipus rathkii
TGAAGGTTTGAATGAAGTGAGGAGACAAAAGGTTTTACGAATGTTATGGGAAGGAGGAAAGCGCTGAGTCAGGGTGATGATGTATCTGTTGGGATGCGAAAATATCGCTGCGTCCCCCCTTTGCCAGTTTAGCGGATGACACCCAATATATCAACGTCCCTCGGCACTTTCTACCCCGTTGCGATGAGATTTAGAAAGAGCAGGTGAAGAGTTAGAGCAAATAGTGTAATTGAGAAGAGAGTGAGCAGTCAGTTGGAATAGTCGATTTGCCTGTCGAAAGCTGATGACGAGTTGAGAATTAATCATTGATTATTAGTAAGAGATGATGAAAGATGTTGAAAGATAGACGTTCCGATGTGTGTAGTTCAGAGTGCGTGTATAGTGTATGTATGAGAATGAAAAGTGTTACGAAAATGGATCTGGTGGCGTGGGGACTAATCAGATGCAGTGAAGAGGATTAGGTGTGTGCTGCCTTTCGACTGCAAGCGGCATTATCGTTAGAAATTCAGAGCTTTGGTCGTTAGCGAATGCTCCAGCAGCATTCCAGAGGCCGATTAAAAATATTGTTATGAATGATTTTCCAGTAAGAATGTGATGGTGTTATAGACGATATATTAGTGATGAATGAATCTTTCTCCTGAGCATTTAAAGTTAGTGAATATGTGTTGAAAAACTGGAGGAGATAGGTATAAAAGTGAAAGTTGAGAAGTGGGAGTGGTTTGTGGATGAGGTTGAATTTGGGCAAAGGTGCTGTGCGACTGGTTTAAAGAGCGGAAAAAGTTTATGAGAAGTGGCGTTTCCAAAGCCGAAGGAATGTTAGAGAGTTGGAGAGGATTTTTAGAAGGGGAGTTTGGTAGAATTTGGAAGGAAGTTTATTTAAGATTGTTCGGGAGTGATGAAACCTTCTGATTGGACTGGGAAAAAGAAGAGTCGATGTGAAGTGGAATGAGGAATGAATGAAGCGTTTGAAAAGATGATAGCTGAAGTCGCGAAGGATGTAGAGCTGGCCTATCCGGATGTATAGTTAGAATGCAAAACTTTTGGAAGATGTATAACTGATTGCAAGTGGTTATTGTAATGGGAGGTTGTTTAATGCAAGAACAGGTGATTGAGGGGATTGAAAGAAAACGAGTGATTGCATATGTTTCGAAAGCGTTTAGTATGAACAGAGCGAAAGTATTCCACGATTGAAAGAGAGTTGGCTGCTTGAGGTTTTGTTTCGAAGTCGTTGGCGTCCGTTTTGATATGGAATTAAGTTGTTGCGAACGGAATCACAACCCTTGGTGTATTTGCGAGAATGAGGTAGTCGTTAGTCGGCTTCGCAAGAACTTGGAAGATTTGAGTGATTTTGATTATGTGGTTGATTATGTGCCGGGTGAAAGGAATGAGATTGCTGACTTGATGTCAAGAATGCCTGGGAGTGAGAGTATGAATGAAAAGGTAGTGATAGACCCGGATTATTTACCTAAGGGATTGATGAAGGGAAAAGAGAGTGTGGCGATTCCATGTATCGAAAGTTGTGTTGTATGGGTTACAGGATTTTAGTAGGGATAGGTTGGTTTTCGAGAGTGCCTGAAGAGTAGAGAAGAATTGGCGGAGGGAAGTTATGACTACGGTGTGTAAGAAACATGAGAGATAGGATTAGGAAGGTGACACATATTTATGGAAGAGTTAAAGCTATGTGAATGTAGGTGTGCTTCCGGTGCAGAGGTATTGATTGTTGTGAGTAGTTGTTTAAGATAGTTGTAGTGTGCCATTATGGTGGAGAAGACCGGTTTGATATAGCGAGTGGGGTGTAGTGGTGCAAAGGTGGTGAGCATTCATTTACAGTGTTTAGTGGGCGTTACATTACATTGGCGAATCAGAGAAGGAGCCTATGATTAGGAATATGTTATGGAATCGGAAGTGGGGGAGTGTCTGGTAGAGAGTGTGAGGATGTAAAAATGATCTGTCCAGGGGAAATCGAAGGGTCGTAGTACTTGCGAGCATGGATAGTGGAAGGAGAGGTGAAAGTTGCAGGTAATGGGAGAGTATTTTGTGGACTGACTGATACTGGGGCTCAGATTTCTTTATTGAATGCGTCGTGGTTCGAGAGAATTGAGCAAGTAAGTGCAGATAGAGAGGAGGAGTACAAATGTTGAGATCAAAGGATTGGTAGGTGATTTTGTCGTTTTGAAGGTGTTGTTAAAGGGTACTTAAGGAAAGATAGGGAAGTGGGAATAGGTTTGTTGTGCTGAACGAGGAGCGAATGCCGTATTTTTTTATTGGATTGACTTTTGAGGGTGAATAGGTTGTCGTAGTGTAGGAATGAAAAGGGGGGTTGTTGAATGGAAGTCGTGAGATTGTTAGAATGCAGAAGGAGAATGTGTGTGTTGTTGATTTTGTTGGCATGGTGAGAGTTGGTGTGGGGGATGAAGAACTGTTAAGCATGAAAGATATCGAGGTAATGCAAGAGGAATGTCCTATGGTCTGTGAGTTGAGAAAATGTATTTTGTCAGGTAAGGAAGTGTGCAGATGGGACCAGTTGATAGAGGATTTTAGGGTGTTTGCGAAAAGGTTTGTTGTGTGTACTAATGTGGTGTTTTATATTCGGAAAGTAAGAGAGGAGGATTTGTATGTACCAGTGTTTTCTGTAGTTGGTACTGTAGGGATGGCGTTAGTGATTCACCGTAGGTTTGGTCACATGGGGAAGTTTAAATTGTGGGAATGTATGAAAGAGAGAGTGTTTAACCTTGGTTAAGAAATATGATGATTTGGCCTACTTTCATTGAGATGTCAGAAAGGAAAGATCAGAGATATGTATGTGAACCCCTGGATGTTACGAATGGATGTGAAGGACACTTTTGAGTTAGTAGTGATCGATTGTGTTTCTTTGCCAGTGACTGCGAGTGGGTATGTAGGAATGGTGGTGATGGTTCATAAAAGTAAGTTTGCGTATGCTGTGCCGGTGAAGAATAAGGACTAGTCGCGAAATGTGGCATAGGGTAGGTAAGGAATTTTTGTGCCGATGTGTGTAGAAACCGAGCGGATGCTGGAGTGATAATTGGACAGAGGTTGTAGGGGCAGGTTTGAGCAAAGGCGTTTAGTGAATTGGGCATTAACATTGTGCGACGGACGCGTACTAGCGAGTTCGAATGGGTTAGCGGAGAACGACTCGAATGTTGAGTGAAAGAGAGAATGATGAGTTGAAGAGAGAATGATTGGATAGTTGAGTTAGGAAGAGTGTTGTGGGCTTATAATATGACTGTTGCATAGAGCAATGGCTATGTCTCCTTGTATGGTCATGTATGTGTTGAATTTGAGAAGTTGTAAGCCCAGGCTGGCGTTACTGGAGGTGCTAGGGACGTTTGGGAAAGGTAGTTTAAAGTTTGCAGTTTTAAGGGTAGGGGATAAGGTTTTGAAGGAAGTGATTGAGAAAGGTCGATTGAAGTGAGTAAGATGAGAAGAAAGTTTGAAGGGCCATATATTGTAAAAAGGGTTATGTCGAATGGGTTGTTATTGGTTGGAAGGGTGGAAGCTGTGGTGGTACGAATGAGTTTAGGGCCCATCAATTTCAGTTGAGGCCGTGGAGAGAACCCTATTTATAGATCCATCCCGTGTATAAGGCTTTGGTGAATGAGGATGACTTTAAATGAGAATGGGGATATAGTGGATGATTTATGGTTAAAGGGAAAGGAGTTAGTGTTGGTGGAAGAGATACCGAAGAAAAAGCGTAAAAGTGGATTGTCGGGTAATGTGAATAGGTTAAAGGTGTTATTTAACGATGATAATGAGAATGATGAGTATTTTTCAGGTTTTTGGTGGGACAATGGGAATAACGAGCAGAATTTAAGGAAAAGTACCTACACAGTTTGCAAGTTTCCGTTGGATGAAAATGAGAGTGTGTTAGCAGGATTGAGAAATATCAGAGATAGGAGTGTCATATGGAAGTGGATGATTTGAGTAAATTTTGTGTGGAATTGGATGAAGTAGTGAATGTTATAAAGGCGAATGCTAGGATGAGAGAGATCGAGAAAGAGATTGCAGAAATGTCTGAGCTATTACCTAGGGGAGGAAGTGTGAATGAAGTAGGAGAGACTGATGAAAGAGCGGAAGGTGGAAATAAACCCAGTGAACAGGTGAAGGAATATGAGAAACCGTTTACTAGGAGTAGAGGTGTTGTAAAAGAGTATGATTGGGTGATGACAACGGCGTTATAGATGGATATGATTGTTGGGAAAATATGATACAAACTTAGGTGTAATGATGTGGTGAGCTGCCCTTAGTGGTAGTTTTTTTTTTGTTTTTTTTGTATCATATTTATATTTATTTGGGGTATTTTTAAATTTGTCATGTATGAGGGTGTTATGAAGGGGGAGAATAATTGTGTTGCTGTGAATGATGGGTGTTCTGACGACCTCAGTATTTGTAGTTCATTCATCAACGTCAGCGTATCCTATATGCATTGTTTCGCGACATCCATCATTCTTTCACGTTTGAATGAAATAAATGTGAGATGGATTGTAGATGAGTGTGATAAATGTTTTTTCATATATCATTTTTTTTTCGTAGGAATTATTATTAATATATATGATAGTTCTGGGAAATCCCTTTTCTTTTGGATTAAGTATATTATGGATGGTATGGGTACTTTTTTTTAATTATTTTAAATTATTTCATAATGGTAAATTCCTTAGTAATGGAATGTTGTTTTTTGTTTTAAGGTTGAGGTATTGGTAGTCGTGTATTGGTTGCTGTGGTCACCTGTAAGCTGTAAGAAGTAGAGGTAGAGAAAAAAAACTGGTCAACACCATTGACCAGGTAGGACTTATTTTGGTTGATTGTATTTTTATTTTGATCTTTTGATACATTTTTTAATTTTAAATATTTGATTTTTTAATTTTGATTAATTTAAATGACTGATTAATTTTAGAGTTTTGTTTTGATGTTAAATTTGATTGACAAAAATTTACTTGATGATATTTATTGTTTAATTTAATTTATATTTTAATTACTTATAAACTTTCATATTATTTTTTTGTTTATTTATTTGGGTTAAGTTAGGATTTGTTTATCTTTTTCTTTCTCATTTCAGTTTTTTTTGTGGCTCCATAATTTTTTTGGACTTCATTCTTTTGGAAGCCGATTGTCTCTTCTGGAGCGTAAATTTTTTACTCCAATTTTGTCAAGGCAGAATTTATTTTCCTGTGGCTGCCTTCTGGAGTTGTTTTGGCTCCAATTTGTATCCTTTTTCGTTGGACGTTTTTTGTTCCATTGTATAAATGTGACGGTGGAACAAAATTAGTTATTGGAAAGATCGCGTCAGAACAGATATACATTAATTGAAATTAAAGAACGTAAAGTGCAAATACATAAGTTTTTTTTTTTAGTAATATTTTGAAAATTCAATAGTTGAATAGGCTGATCCACTTGCAACATGCTTAAATTTTAAAAAGTTTACAATAAAAGAGCAAAATTGAAAAACTAGAAGTAACGGAAAGCCCCACCCTAAACGAGAGAAGGAATTCAAACAGGCCATGTCCTATTGAAAGATCAGGAAAAGAAGAAATTTTTGAATTTAAGGTTGCAAAAAACATTGAAATATACGAGTACCAAAAGTAAAGGTACCACAGGATAGTGTAGTACCAACTAAAATATTGAAGTAACGGTACCAAAATAGTGTTGGGTACAAATAAAACGAGATTGTACATTAGTGACGGTACCGAATTGTGTAAAAACTATTAAACTAAAACCATTAAAAATTGACACAATTATATATTATATTTTTTGTTTTATTGAAATTATCGTTATTATTATATATTTGTAAATTATATTATAATATGCATAGGATTTTCTTAAGTAATATTGTAGTATATGGTATATTGTAATACTTGGTGGTGGAACTGGTAGCATCATACCGTACTGTAGTAAGTAGTAGTGTATTTGTGTATACATATTTTGTAAAATTTAAATAATTAGTATAAGAGTTTGTTTGAGAAATATATTCGGTGTGGGTATTTCATTTTAATAAATTTAAGGTGTATGTGTCTTTTTTTTTGTATCCCCAATATCTATCCTGGAAGGCAGCCTCACTCCTTCATAATTCAAGTTATTGTAGTTAGTTTTTTATAGTAAAATCTGCTACACCACTACTCCTGAAAATATTCCTTCTACTACTGCTCCTACTGTTTTAACCGATAATGTTCTTCCTTCTAGCACTGTCCCTTTCTGCCCCTACCATTCCCATTGAGACTTTGACTGATGTAGGGCATGAGATTAATATGCATGATGGGACAACCCCTCATATTGTTTCCGTTCCTCTTGACACCTACCCTAGGTGCGAGGAGATCTCTCTTATGCCACACCATGCTCACCATACTCACGATAAGGGTTCTTTAGGGGTGGGAATGCTTCAAGGAAGGGTACAGCATGTTAATATATTACATTTAAGTAGTAGTGAGACGATGTCAGGTGCCAGCCACTCACCAGCGCCTAGCCACCAATTAGTAATGTCCTCAACTGGAGTCCCCATGGCCACTGGAAATGTATTGGGACCAGTTGGAGGTATTATGATGCCAAGTAGTATAGGGATGACAAGTGTCGGCCAAGCCCCAATCTCTAGCATCCCGGCTCAAATGGCTTACATAGGGGTCCCTGCCAATACTAGTGTATCGGGGCCACATGGGACAATTTCGGTCAATAGTAGTAATGCACACTGTTACGTGGCCATGCCTCAGCTTGGTATGATGCAAGGACAGAGTTCCCTACGTTATGTAGAGATGCCTTGCATGCCTTCCCAACATTTTGCAAGCCTGCCTTATGATCCAGGTCCACCTAGCAGTATGGGAGGTGTACTGCCGTGTACTAATATTCAGAGTGATAGTTCCCTAATCAAGGAAGGACCACCACCATATACTCACGAAGGTATAGCCATAAGTAGTAAGGAAGCACATATCACCCCTTGCCCTATACAGATCCCTTTTTCATATTCTTTGCTTTCAGGTATTAATAATGTAGACATTAATGAACATATGAGTCAAGATTCTCAGTATTCTTTCAGTAAATACAAAAAGAGAATAGATCACATTCATACTTTAATATCTAATATACAGAGAATTCTTAATTATAATAGTGTCACACCTTCACAGGTAAAAAGGGTTGAATATTTCCTTGTAAGAGCTTCTAACGTTATAGATATTCCCTGCAGAGGGGGTACTATTATGGATTCAACAGCTACTAGAGTTAATATGCCTAAATGTTTTAAATGTGAACATTATGGTCATAATGATAGAGTGTATATACAGGGAATTTTGTAGTTCTTGTATGGATTATCACGTACGCGGGGAGCAACCTGCGTGCTATGGAACTACTTGGGATTATTTACAACCAATAGCCATGAGGAGACTGAAGTTTATTAAGGGTATGTCACAGAGAGAAGGCCCAGTAAATAGAGAAAAGATATTTGAGAGATCTGAGGATGCTTCTTCTGTTTCTTTTTCTCCTACTCCTTCCTCAATTGTCTCGTCCCGTAATTTTAATATACCTCCTCCTATTGGTGTCTCTGTCCCTCACTCTTATAAAGTCTCTCGTCAATTGTGTGTACGATGTCCTAATCTTAAGTCTTTACATACTTCTGTAAATGTAACTCGTCCTAAGTGTAACTATTCATGTGTTAATGTTTTGTCTACCGAAAATACACATCATAATATTACACACTCAGATATTAACAATGCTAATATTAAGTCAAATTTTTAGTGGGCGTTATGAATCTAACTTCTATTCGTAACTGCCCTGTCCCTCTCGGAGTCAACGAGAGTATAAATTCTACAGCATCCCCTATGTCCTTTCTTATAGAAGACACTCCTTCCTTACCACCATCTTACATACTTACCACTTCTAACCATATGAAGCCACTCCTTCCTTACCACCATCTTACATACTTACTACTTCTATCCCTTCCAAATTACACATAATTTTACAAAAAGGATCGAAACGTTAGGGCTTTTAGATTCGGGAGCTTCTCGTTCTATAATGAAAGAAGGTCTTTTCCGGCAATTATGTAAATTTGCGGAATCTAAAAAGCGTCCAGTTTTGCATCAGCCTGATATTTCATTGAGGTCGATATCCGGCCAAGAATTGGAAATACAAGTAATAATATGTGGTAAGTCATTTTAATGTAACTTTTATATTGTACCGGACTCTACGTCGTTCCCACTCGATGTGTTGATAGGAACCGACACTTTAAAAATTTTGCCGCTCACGATAAACATAAGGCGCGATAGTGTCCATTTTATCGATATTAAAGGTGAAATTAAGGAGATTCCGTTAAAATTAATAAAGAAAGGAACCAAGATCGCGAAAGGTTCACCCCTTCCTCTTAATAATCTCCAAAGTTATCCATACAACAAAGTTACACAATTAGGTTCAGATAGGACTTATAGTCAAGTTCTTAAATCTACACCTACACAAAAGGACATAGAATCAACAGGTATGGTAAGTTATGGTATGGCTTTACGAAATTCAGCCAGTAATAAAATAAGAGATGGAGATGCTTCCGTCGGTACCGGGACGCATTCTTTCCAATCTCCACCTAGAGTCTCTCTAAATATTGGAGCACACTCTAACTATAATATTAATGGCGTTTCTATTGGTACTGGAAACTGCCACCCCTCATATAGAGACTCCGTAAGTACCGGAGATCACTCTATACATCCTATGTATCGCTCCTCTGCTACTGGAGGCTGCTCGAATAATATGTATCGCTCCTCTACTACTGGAGGCTGCTCGAATAATATGTATCGCTCCTGTGATACTGGAGGGCTGGCTCGAATATATGTATCAGCTACTCTGCTACGAGGCTGCGCGAAACACAAACCATTTTCATGAGGGAGGATCTTATATTCGTCTCTCTTTGATGTTGCGGTGTGCGCGCGCGATGAACACTCATTGCTCCTTATCCATGCGTTGTGTGGTATGTGTCGCTAAACGGTGCTCCGTATCGTAGAAAGAATGGGGGGTTTCACCTTGTAAGTCGGATGTTTGTCCCTTCTACTGAGATAATTTGCACACACACGCGGTCGATATGTAATATCGGTACGTATGTTAGTCATCTGGGATAGACGCAGTTAGCTGCTGTACCGCTCGCGCTGTCTGCGGGTCGGTGCAGGTCGCACTAGTGATGTATTCGTGTCGAGCTGCACAGCTCAGTGCGTATTCACAATAATGTCTTCGATTGCCTCGTGTATCATTTTCAGCTGAAGGATAGGCGTGCAAGCACTCTGCTAGACTGTCGTCGAACTATAGAGCTCACAAGGTTGCAATTTTATTACTATTAGAGCCACCACTTAGTCATTACTTAGGTCGGTGCAAAACTCAATTGCATGCTGTTCTGATAGTATGAATTGCTTTAGTAAGTCTTAGGGTGAATGCACCCGATGGAGTCAGTTATAAGAGCACACGCACTTGCAATACTTCCAGCGAGACGGCTTTCGTAGCGACAAGAGTCTTGGCGCCCAGTCGGCATCATGTGAATAGTAGCCACGTAACCTATCCATATGAAACGAGACTCTTGACCTTCTTCAATAGTAGGAGATTATATTGCTAAGTGATCTGTATTATCTGCTCAATTTAAATATGAACGCCGTGTGACAGTGTGGCTCGATTAGTATATGGAGCACTCAGTGCTCATAGAATAGGCTTCGATTGGTCATGAGAGACAATATCCTAAATCATATCTCCAGCGTGGTGTTCTTCTGCCGTACATTCATAATATATGTGTGAGCGCGACTAACAGTTCATGCAACGAAAGTCTGCGTGGTGCTTCAGCTTATTGTCAATACACGATTTGGAAACCTAACCTTAAAATATAATGTTAATGGTCCTCTCGGATCCGAGTATGTTCTATGATAAGTATCAGTAAGTATGATAAAGAGGTTTAAGGCGCGGAAGAGTTTAAGATCGATGACAGCAATCAGAAGTAGAGTGTTATAGTCATACTAATAGTCCATACTATAAGACGATACACCAGTTCACCAACTTCATAATGATGTGTGAAGTAAAGCTTCGCTTGTTGTATACGCGTTGCTCGAATATCTCATTTGGTAACTATTCTTTTTCCTCTTACTATTAATCTGATTAATCCTAGTACGATTTCTTAATCTCTCGTACTAGAGAAATAATAGGCTTTCTCTAACGTCGCTATATACTTTTCGTAGATCAAGCGTTCTGAATCCTATGATAGTCCCCTGCCTAAATCTTCATTTCTGCTTTCGTTCACTCCGTTGCCTTGCTCGACTACATTAAGGTGGTTGAGCCGAAAGTAGTTCAGATCTATTAGTAAAGCAGTTCCGCGCAGTCTATCGTGGACTACAAATTATTCTATGAAGCAAATCGGTACCAAGGAAATGTCATTGGGTGACCTCTTAGTACGAATAGAATAGTACAGGTGTATATCTTCCATGCTGGACAGAATAGATGTATAGTTGACGCCTACTCACGTATATTCGTGCGCTCTATGTAGAGGTACAGATACCATAACGATTTGTGTTTTCTCCTCCAAGAGGAATTTTAGCTACTCGTGATTACTGAGAGTAAAAGTGATTATCTCTTTGGCTTAAGCTTATTCTTTAGGATTTACACCTGTTAGTAGCCATTCCTCGCGCTAATATGTGGTGTCCTAGATAATGGTATATCTTCTCTAGGTCGCAGACTTTTAACATATATCTTTGCACTCTCAGCGTGTCGTCTATGCGGCTCTAACGTTTGCTTGCCATCTCTTATTATTATATAGCTCTCCCACTGTTATGTTGACTCAACCTACGTTCTATTGTGTGTTTAAAGGTCTTTCCGATAACATTTAGGAACGTTTATAGAGAATTTTACTTTGAGTCCAAGTAGGATGCCAACAAATATGTTTTAAAATCTGAGTTGAACTCTCTCATGCAATTACAGTACATGTCTTTCTTTTCTTATTTTTAAGTAGAGAACACTATTTCTTTCTGCGATGGTCAGTAGGCTCTGATCACCTTAATAACAGGATATTCTATGTAAATCATATGGATATAAGCCTCAGCATGAGTACGTAGTGTCTCGAATACTCGCCCGTTATGTTTCTATCCATTAAATTACGATGGAGGCGAATAGATGCATATTATGCGAACTAGAGACAGTCTTCGGAAGAATGAGTATTTTACTGTCGAGCCCCTAGTAATTTCTCCTAGTGTATCGCTCTTACTACTTCTTAATCCGTCTTAAAAATTAGACGTTGTTTGGAATGAGAACACTAAATGTAGACTAGTGACCATGAACTCTGAAAACGGATTAAAAGGAGCAAAGGATAAGATTAAATCGAGCAATACCGTGAGCGTGATCGATTAGAGCGTCCATGTACAGTGACTCCTCATCTACGCCCTTTAGATTGCAGAGATGCTATAGTCTAAAATAGGCTTCAACAGCGTCTTTCTATCGAAGAATGATTTGCTGTTACAGGCTTTAGCTACAACGTAAGAGGTTGACCGCAACGTACTCGTCTCGTACACTCTGCGAGTTGTCAATGCCACTGTCTTATGAAGGAGATTCCATTGTCGATCCGTTAATGCTAGCGCGCAGCGTCGAGAGATTCCATCATCGGTTCCTGGTCAGCGCGCATGGACAGATTTCAGCCTCTCGGACTGTGTCGTGGTCTTCTTGTGACAGTACTGTTATGAGACTATATTAATCATTTTTGATAAAAGACTATCCTTCACACATTCACGCTCATTATTCTAGATATCTTTAAGCGCATAGGACTTACTAACGTCGTAGCACTGAAATATAAATAGCTTTGTATGTTCCTTCTTGCAAAATTAGTGTCACTATATTCTCTAGCGCTTTAAATTCATGAGTAGCGGGCTTTATGTCCCGATGTCTCTCTCAAATATGAGAAGCGATGAAGGATTTAAGAACAATTCCACAAATATGGTCTTGTCGTGGCTCTGTTGCGCCTTGGGATTTCTCTTCTTAAATTTGTGTTCTCCACATGATACCTTATATTTAGCTTTAATTTTTATTGTGTAGCCCTCCTTACTATCTGACTCCTCTCTCTCTTAGAAGAATTACATTCCATTATGCAAATAAAACAACAGTCTGCTATGACTCTTCATTTGATAGAAATATTTTGTGTTTTATTATCAGTAACTTTTTCTTCCAGGATTTATCTAACCTATTCATTTTAAAGCATCGATGCTATTAGATGGATTTGGGATTTTAGAGCTGTGATTAGATCTCAGTATAGCATGACACGGAATGAAAATCTCTTAGCTATTCAATCTGAGAGCATGTAAGATAATATTAGATGTAAATAAACTACTAGCGACCAGTGAAAAGTGCTATCAGTTTCTTTAGTAAGAGTAGACATGCTTTAACAAGTAGAACGTACTCATATTTGTTATCCCTTAACAGAGTTATAATAATCGGATCATGTCCGCGTTAGTACACTTTTGACAGATGAAAGAACGCTTAGTCATTTGGATAATATCCTTTCAGCAATTTCAATATAAATGAGTTGGCAAAAGTGATAGGAAGGCGAATAACGAGAGCAACATAAAAAGTGCTATAAAAACATGAAATTAGACTAGAAAATAATGTAGCCTAAACTATAAAGAACCTGCTCTTCTTCTAATGAAGATGATCCTGACAATAAATCTTCTGCCATTCGTGTTAAGGAGTTTCAGGATCCTGAAGAACCTTCTATTGCCCTTGTCAATAATCCTATTCCAATAGCATTTCCAGACGCAAGAGTTTACACATTTACAGATGAAGTTGTTTTTCATGAACAGAGAAAATGTCCTAGATTATCGGAAATTATCAAAAACATTGAAAATTCTCCTAACCCGGACAGTTGTCTCCCACATCTTATTGTCAAAGGTATACTTTATTGGATTTCTCCCAAAAATAAATATCTGCTCGAAGTTCCTGATTCTCTTATATATACTATTATATTTTTGAATCATAACACTCTTTCTGCAGGACATCCAGGTGCTGATCGCACTGAATACCACCGCATAAGGGAAAGATATAACTTCCCTCGGTTATCTACTTTTGTTTCTTTCTTCTGTAAACAATGTACTTCTTGTCTCAAAGTGAAAGGTTCGAAACCTCATCCAGTTGCTATTAACTCTTATCCTTTGCCCTTTTATCCTTTTTCTAGAGTTCATTTAGATACTATAGGTCCACTTCCAAAATGTAAGATTACAGGCGCTTAGTACATTCTAGTTTTTAAGGATGCACTTACTCGTTGTTGCGAAATATGCCCTGTAGCTTCTCGGGATGGTAAAATAGTTTCGGAAACTCCCTTAAATAGGGTCATATTGCATCATTCTGTGCCGGAAATCCTTATAACAGACCGAGCTGCTGAGTTCACTTCAGAATTTTTCAAAGAAGTTTGCAAAACATGGAACATTAAAAATCGCACCATTGCCGTCAGACATCCTGCGAGCAATAGTTTAGTTGAAAGAGAAAATAGACGTATTGAGGATTACTTGCGTCATTTCGTTTCCACACAGCACGACGATTGGGGAAAATACATTGCTTTTGCGCAAATTTCCTTAAATTCTACTTATAACTCTTCTATCGGTAATACTCCACATTTTCTGGTCCATTTTTATGTTCGTAGGCTACCCTACGATCTTCCTGACTACGTTTCCCCCTTTGTTAACAAAACACAGCCTTTAAAGGATCATCTATATGACTTTAACGTGGAAATAGCCGAAAGAGCAGCTGCCATCAGCGAATTGGCTCGTCAAAAACTGGAAAAAGAAACATTTAGAATCGCCCAACAACAACATTCAAAGGCTCCTGTTCGTCCTATATGTGTTGGCGATTATGTATATCTTCTTGCTGTTAAACCTCCCCATTTATCTCCGAAACTTTTCAAGAAATGGGTTGGCCCTTACTTAGTTGTTAATGTTTTAAAATTTAACAAATATCTTCTGCGATGCCTGGTTAAAAATATTCTCATATTGCTTTATGTGACAATTTAAAATTTTGAAGGATTGTAATCTATGGACAATAACCTCTCGTCCAGTTGGCAATCATATGATCCTATACGGAACCACCATTGCCCCCGAAAACTGTTCAGCGTGGTTTTCGCCATCCGCCTCCCCAACCTCCGCCTGGTGGGCGCCTTCGTCCTCGTGGAGGGGGCCCATCTTAGATAATCATTCAGACAACAATGATGATGATGAGTATATCTACAGTATATAGTGCCACCCCGGTACAAGGCTGTTGCAACAACGGGTCCAGCGACAACACAGTGCAACACGCAATAACACCAGTTCGTAACATCACCCAGAGATGCAACAGCAACAACACGAGGTCCAGCAACAGCAACACCAGGTGCAAAACAACACCGAGTTCAGAAACATCACCAAGTGCTACAACAGCTACCGCCGAGCTCAGACAACAGCAATAACAGTTACGCACATTCAAAAGGATGTTAATCCTAGTTCCCCAGATCTTCATACTCCTTCGGGTTAGTCTTCTTCCAAGACCAGTTCATCACTGTGGTAATCTGTAGGTAGGTAAGTATGTTTAAAGTCTAAGTCCATGATGAATGATAGTCAGGCAGGCCACTTTGAATTTCAAAGGATGTCAGTATGTGCAAGAGAGCTATTTTGTATGTTTGTATCATATTGTTATTGCCTTCATTGCTTATATTTAGTATTCTAATTTTTCTACTGGGGCATGTGAATTAAACGACTGCAAACGCGTTGCGTGGTGCTGGTTGGATAGCGCCGTTAAGTTCGATTTCTGTGGTCATTCTTGTGTATACCCTTGAATAGGGGATAAAGCATCGTTAAAGGGTTAGATAAAGGTTAGCTATTTATATTCATTATGATTGTGTCTAGCTGAGGAATGAGGGATTGTGAGATGAGTGATTGAGGGAGTGTATGGTGTGTGGATCAGAGTTGGGGGTGACGAGCTCAACTGATATCACTGGTTACTATCATTTCTTTATTATTTCTTCGGTGGGTTTTGCGGTCTCACTTTGCATTCGAGTGGTCAATGAATCGATTCTTCTTGCAATTTATTGAAAAAATCTTTATCTAATAATAATTGTTTAAAGTATTATCAGTATCAACTGTGAAAGAAAGTGACCTGATTCTACCTTTTAAAAAGACACCTTGGAGAGCTCCAAAATTTGAAAATTCAATAATTATATTAAATTTTAGTTAAGCAGACTGTGGTGGTGTACATGAGCGGCAAGACGATTGACGATTTCACGTTTGACGAGAGAAAGGTAATATATATTTTTTTTATATTGTTATAATCTATTTTATTTCTTTTATTGTTTATTCTTATTCTTTTATAATTATTATTGATCTTTATTATTATTATTATGTAATGTGTGTGAAGCGAATGATTTCAGTAAGTTTTGATAGTTTTTTTTGTTCTTTTTTTTAGCTTTTTGCTTGTTGTTCAAAGGGTCCGTTGTTGGTTGAAGACAAGGTCAAGGGGTTGAAGGCAGTTGACTGACGGGAAGTAAAACTTGTTCAGGAGTGAGGTAAGAGGTCTTTGTGTTGTTATTATTATGTTTATTATTTGGTATATTATTATTATTATTATTATTGGTATTATGCTTAGTGGTATTATTTTATTTTTCATTATGGCTATTATCATTGGCTTTGATTCTGCTAATAGAGTTTGTGATGTTGTTTTTTATAGTCTTTGGTCTGACGGAGTGTCCTTGGGGTTGACGAGGATCAAGGGTTGTTTGAAGTAACCTGTAAACCTGTAAAGAGAAAAAAAAACTGGATAATATCCAGGTAATGATTAATCTAATTTTTTTTATAAATTTAATAAATTTAATTGATAAATGATAGGTTTGATTAATAAATTTAAATAATGAATTTATAATAATTATTAAATTTATTTAATTTTGTTGTTTGCATTTGATTTATTTTAGTCTTTGAGAAATATGAATTTGAACCTTGGATGTAATTATTTAAGTTAATTAGTTATGAGAAATTTGATTATGTTGACTTTAATATAAATTTGATTAAGTTTCTTTTAGAAATTATTATTTGTTTTATTGTTTATTTTTGTTTATCTTTTGTAATGATTAGGAATTTTGTTCTCTTTCCAGTTTTTTTTGGCTTATGCTGTCTGCCTTTTCAATTGGAGTGAAATCTGGTTTCAATGAAGTAAAAATTATAAATATATAAATTGAAATTTAAAGAAGAAAAACCAGATTTTGAAAATAAAGAAATACCTAATTTGGAAACTGAAATAATAGAGATTTGATGTTGAAAATTTAAATGAGAGCTCGGCTCCTATTGTAAATAAATACTAAAGTGAAAACTTATTGAAAAATTATAAATAAGGAAAAAGACCATTACTATTAGATTAGAGAATTAGAAAAGGAAAAAAGGACTTTTAGAAAATTAGAAAAAAAGGATTGATCAAAAAAATTGATCAAAGTTGAAAAGAAAACAAAATAGAAAAGACACTAAACGTGAAAAAAAAAAAACGGAACATTTATATGAAGTAAAGATAGAAAATAATTAAGCAATTAAAGAGAACAAAATAAAATTTGTAACTATTTTACGCTCGATGATTTATTTGAGATTTTGAAACATTTTTTAGGATTAAGGTTATATATTGTAGGATTAAGGTTAAAACATTTTTTTGTAAGAATAAGGTTAAATCATTTTTTAGGATTAAGGTTATTTTATCGGTATCGGCTATCGGACGGTATCGGTATTACACCTTTTATAAATAGGATTATATCAACGGTATTGGTTTTGTTCTGTATCGACTGTATCGGGTATCGCAACTTATAATATTGGGTGTGTACTGATTATGTTGTTGGTTGTGTGTAGTTTCTTAAATAAATTTCTTATTGGTTTGGTTTGTTCAGTGTTTTTCATTTTTTTTTTTTCGTTCCTGTAGGGATGAATTTTCCGTTAAGAGACTCACGACTTAAAAATAGTGAGCGGGATCGAACCCACCACATATTGTGGAGAATCGAACCCACCACAATGCTCTCCCCATAACAAACCGAAAAAGTTAATCTGATCACTCTGGTAGGCACAAGATCAAATGAAGTTTCAAGTCCATATTTACTCATTCTTTACGTAAAAGATTATTATCTTATAGCTCTCCGCAGTTTCTTCTCCCTTCTCTCAACCTAATTTGTCTGGTCTTTGAACCTATTCATAGTTCTCATTTTCTTGATCATCTGCTTCTGCCCATAGTAGTAGTAGTTCTCCTTCTTCCCAGACCAACAGCAGGTGTTTACGAAAGTCCTATTAGATATTATTGAGCCATATCCTAACTACAATCTTCCCCTTCTCTCAAAAGAAACTTTGTTAAAGATGACAAGACGAACAGATCCTTCCTACCGTTCCTCATCCACAATTTAGAGGTCCTCGTGCAATTCTCCAATGAGACTTCGCAGTCATGCGAGACGAGCGTCACCTCCTCCTTTAGTAATCCTGATTCTCCTTCTTTTCATTCAGTTGATCCTAACACTATCTCTTGGACTCCCAATCCTAATGTTCGTTCTAGATCTGTTTCAGACATATTTAGGCAATTTCCTTTGGATGTGTCCAGAGTAGCACCTCCTGAATTACCCATTAAATCAAGAGACATACCTCCTGAATTACCTCCTAAGCTTCCACCTAAACTTCCTCCTAAGCTTCCACTTAAGCTTATGCCTAAACTACCTCCGAAGCTTTCACCTAAATTCACTAGTACTCTTGACTATTCTACTCCTACTTATTCTCAAAGGATGTATCCTGTGCGTAACATTTTACAACCTTTTCATTCTACCCCTATAACGGATGTGTCTACATCTTCTTCTAACATTCTTACTCAAACTTCTACTACCTCCACTACTGTCAATTCTACACCCAGTGGTACGGATCTTGCCAGCACTGGAGCTACACCTAAACCAAGAAACATAAATCATATCAACCATATACAAAATCAACAATATTATTATTACCCATAGAACACGCATAAAGAAATAGTGTTCAACTTCATATTTATTTGTCGGATTACTCTGCTGAAGTAAGAATGGAATTGTAAATTATGTAAATAGTTAGTTTTAGAGATCGTTACATCGTGTGTTCTACGCGCGATTCTGATTTTATAGTAAGTAAGTAAGTCGAACTTTCGGGTGCCTTGCGCGCGTGATTTTGATCCTTTAGTATGTAAGTTACACAAGTTACTATAAGTTACTTATAGTTACATATATTTTAAGTGTTATTATCTTATATCTTATATTCTTTCATTCTTAGTATTTTATTGTTAATAGGTACTATACCTAACTTTTTACAAAATAGAAAATAAAATAAAAAATGAAAAAGAAAAGAAAATTTGAAATATGAAAAAACAGACTCATATTTAAAAAGCCATTGTTGTTATATGTATGCTTTTTGTTGTTATATTACTATATATATATTATATATATTATATATATATAGTATATATACTATATGTATGCTTTTTGTGTTTATATATATATGATATGAACCTATACCATTACTTTAATTAGTTATGTTCTCTCTTTGCAGATGTCGATGTTAACTATCTTTTCTCATTTTCATTTAATCATGCTTTGCTTTTGCTTTGCCTTTTGTTTGTGTTTTCCATATTCTAATGCTGAAACCGACAATGCTATTATGATTAACCCTGGACTTATCATGGATTTTGACAGCAATGTTAAATTCATTTCTGGTTACTTAGATCTACGAGTAGATTTAAGAAACTCTAAAGAAATTTACGATCAACTGTTAAGTTCAAAAACTGATGTAAACAACTTATGCGAATCTTCCCTACCATTCTTCAGAAAGAAAATATATGCTTTTGAATCTCTTTTCCTGGTTTCTAAAGACATACTTGGCGACCTTCAAACTTATTGCAGTTTTCTCTACTTTCCATTCAAAAAGAACCTACACCCATAGACCGTTGTTAATGTCAATCCTTATTCTTCTAGTATTCTTTATAAGGGATTCATGTGTGAACCAGAATAACCAATTTTATGTAAACCAAGATGGACATTATTAGATCATATGCTTCTCTAATTGCAAACAATTAAATTTTCTTGTTAAACGATCCATGGATGATAAAACATATTCTTCTCTCTACTTCATCATCCTGTAACGCCCTGGTTACTTGACGGTTGGTGAAATTTCTTCGACTCTTTATTTGGTACTGCATGACGACGAGTGTGCCATCCTTGCAGAAAAATAGCTGTTTCGTACTGAACAATCAGTAAGTAAATTCTCTGTTTTTTAAGGTTTAGGACAATTAATCAAACACCAATTCTCTTTCATCTTTGACCAGTCCAAGATGATATTGCAAACCAAACCCAAAACCTCAATTAGCCTTTCATTCTCAATGTTATAAATTTAGAATAAGACTCTTATGTTTTTCTATCCTGATACATTATTGCAAAAATTACATTGTTAGAACTCAGAAATACATTTGGACGCTTACTGTATTGGCTAATCAAGATACCGCATACTTTATATGTCACTTTTAAATTGAACCCTCCTTCTTGAAGTCTTACAACGGTACTCATTTGGATCCTCGTTCGCCTTTTCTCCAGTAAGACTTCTATTAATTCTTCTCTTTTTACTTGGAATATTTTAGATACTGTTCCTGTATAGTATCTCACTTATAAATACCCTTTTTGTCAATGACATTCTATTACGCTTATCGCAATGTTCCTTTTCCGTACCGCCTACTTGAACTCTGGGATTCCTAGTTTATGTGTATTAAACCAAAATATAATATATTCTTCGCTGAGAAAACAATGAATGAAATATAGTTATAGTCTAATGGTGCAATTTTCTTCACTGTTTACATGTACCTAAACAATTCCATATGTTCTATGTTCAATCTCTCAGATTCGTTTTCACTTCTCCGTTCATGTGAACTTTTTCTTATATATCAAGTAATTACGTTCATGGTTAAAAGCATAACATCCCTTGCATGCAATCATGGAATATCACTTACTAAAGAAACATATTCATTTCGGTACTTCTAAATAATCATTTCTTTAATGACCCCGTAGACGCACAACTAAATGGACGTACCATTATGTATGTCTACTTATTTTATGGTAAAAGATCAAACTTTATTTTGTCAAAATAAATTAACTAATTAATTGAGAAATTTGAAAAAATTCAAAACAAGAAATTTGGTTATTTTTCTAAAAAAATGATGCTTTGATTTAAAAGGGAGTCTTGTTTAGTTAACCAAAGTCCATAATCATGACAAAAAAATTAAAAAGTTTAAAAGTCAGTGAAGAATAAACACATCCAAAATGGGCATTCTGCGACTGGAAGTCATGAGAAAAAGTTGTCCTCATCTTTTTGATCCGTTTGATTTTGGCAAACTTTAAAAATAATCTTGTTGCTTAGTGGTAAATTTTAAGTGAGAAACCGGTCTGCTAGTTTAGGCCCTAAACTTCATTTTTACTACATTCAGCAAGCAACAAGAACTTAAAATGACGCCAAGTTACCTAAGTCATTGTTCATAAACTTACACAGGAAGTTTAAAAGGTAAGGCTAGTTATTTTGTTAAAGCATATTTTTTATTTAACTTCATTACATTATTCATCCCTTTCTTTTTATGATTCAAATCAAAATAAAATATTAAAATTTTTGTTAAAATTGGTGGCCGTAGGGGTAGTAATGTTTGGGCAAAGTAATTGTTGTTTACTGTTTGAGTTGCTATTTAACTTAACGTTTTGAAAGTTTCCAGATTCTCGAAATAAAGGTGACATTTATGTTTATTAGTTATATTTACGTTCCATTGTTTGGAGAATGCTAATCAAAGATCAATTTTAAGTTAACTGTTTAACCAATTACTGATCTAGATTAGTCTCGACTTTGACCAGTGTACATTCTTATACTATGACTATATATATACTTGGAGACTCTGATCACGGTCATAACTAGATCGTAAATTTTGCCCAAATTCTGAATTGTACATGCCTGATAATTTTTTGTTTAATTTTAATAAATTTACTTAACGTGAAAATTGTTAGGTAATTAAAGGTTTACAGTTTTTTGAACCAAAATTAATTAAATTTTATGACAAAGTGTTATCTTTGATCGTAAAGTAGGCCTAGGGTCTACTAAAATGGACCAAAATTTAAGCAAAGACCTACTTTGGTGTCATTGTAGGCCTAAGGCTAATGAGCCTAAAGTAAGCATTAGCCTAACTTACCAGAGTTTTGTTGTGATTAGGTAGGCTATGTTAATAATTGTACAGTATTAGTTTTTTAAACCTTTGCTATTAGCTGCCTAAGAAATGGTTGGCCTAGCTGATAAGCCTAGCACTAGCCTTATCCTAAGCCTATAAAGAGTGGGCCTAACTGTCCTTGTATAGGGTAATTGATAACGAGTTTGTACAAATGTACAAAATACATTGGATTTTTTGCTGTAAATTTTGCATTTAAATTTAAGATTAAATTGTTTATAATTTAAATTGAATTTGTCACAGACAGTTGACTGGGATTCAGTCAAAGAAATTTTCTTAATGAGACCTCAAGTCAACTTTTGGTAGTTGTCAATCTTGTTAAACGTCGAGGCATTAAAAAGGGCTCTACCACTAAATCTATTAATAAATTTAATCCTCAAATTAAAATTATCATTAGAAGATAAAACTAATGAAATCCTTACATTAAAAGAAATTTAGAGTATGAAATTGGAAACTTTATAAATGAGTAATATAGTATAAGTTTGTTAGATGTGTCCGAATTATAATGATGAAAAGATTGAGAGCTTTGAGGATAAAAATGCTTACTACTATTACTTATGTTAATAAAGTAATTCAGCCGTTGGGTCCAGGTGGTTCAAAGAATAGCTCATGTTCAAATCCCTTATGCAAGTATTCAAGTATGTACAGGTCGAACTGAAAATTACTCCTTTGATAGAATCATCACAATTTAAAAATTTTCACATTTCTTTTGCAAATATTATTGTCTCTCATCTTTTTTAGCAATATTTCAAAATTTGCGGTATCTTAAACAACTTCCTTAAAAGGTTTAATCCTTTAATTCAAATTTTGATAGGAGTCCGAAGACTCTTGATGATGAGGCTTTGGGCACAGCTTGAGATGTTATGCTTCACACTGGGAAAATTAATTATTCTGTATAAAGATCTATTCAGCTATGTCCAATATTAATAAGTGTTATAAATCTTTACAGAATTTCAGGCAAATATGAATGCCAATATAAATAACTTGAAAAATAATGAAATTTAATATTGAAGATATACAATTAGTATAAATTTACTTTATCCTTATCAAGATTACCAAGATTATTTAAGGAACTTTGGATATAAACGTGCACCGCTCTTCGAAGAGTTTAAAGGCAGTTGCCAGAAGAACAAGGACTCTGGGTGACCAAGAAAGTAATAAAGCTGTTAATTTTGTAGTTAGTTCTGTTAAGTGCATTAATTCAGATTCTCTTTCTAAAAAAAATATATCTAAGTCTAATGATTTCCCTGATTCACAAATTCTCAATTTTCTCTATGAAGACATGTCAGCGAAGAGCAACCAGAATAACACAACAATTAGAATGTAAGTTATGCAACCAAAAGGGCATGTATTTCAAGGATGTTGTACTTATCCTAGTATTAAGGCTAAATTTGAGAAGAATAAAACAACGTAGGTCATGTAAAAAATGTACTTTCTAAATGCCATACGAAGAAAAATGTAAAGTTTACCTTGGATTCCTTGTAAATTTTGTAAAAAGAGATCTCATTCCTTTTCTTTTTGTGTTTTAAATTCTTGAAAAAGTAGATTCTTAATCCCCAAAAGATGAAAAAGTAAACTATAAGAACAATTAGTAAAGTAATACAAAAAAGAAAGTACAAACTAGTATAGGGTGCATTAAGCTGAAGTAGGTGGAAAATCAATTCTTCCTTCTTATGTTGCCCATAATGAATAATTTAGGGGAGTTAGAAAGTTAGGGCTGGTTGATAGTTGCATGTTGTCTATTTCTCCAGTGTGCTCTGAAAAGATAGGGTTATCCACAAGGTAATATGAGCATTACGCTGACTAATTATTTGTGACGAACTAATACATACTTACAGCATGTGTTTACCAAATATAAAATTCCAAAAAATAAATGCAAGGTTGTTGATTACAACGCCTTTTAGTGATTTGAAAATATACTGAAATGAATTAAAAACATCTTTGCAATGGCAAGGATATATTTAGCTGATGACTACTCTTCTAATACTGTTAATAATTTTAATAATTAATAGTAGTATCAAGTATTAAAGACTTAGACTTAGAAATAATTAAAATTGAAATGCATGGTACAACTCCAATTTGGCAGTGAGTTTACAGGGGATGGCATCTGACTACCTAAAGACTAATAAGTTTAAGTTACTATATTAATTTAATTACTGAGTCAATGGTTGTGGATGATGGGGTGAATGAGATGCACATGCCGGAGCAACTAAATCAATTTAGTAATCTAGAAAATGTGAGGTGTTACTACAAATGATCAAAAATACATCTATAAAGAACAAATGATTATTTTGCTAATTTTTTAAGACTGTAAAAATAAAAGAGGAGTAGTGATCAGTGGAATTTCCTTGGAAAGTCAGTTATTTGATGATTAAAAGTAATTAACCGCCATTTTGCAGTATTCTTATGCGTAGGTACAGAAACTTTTAATTTCAAGCTCTAAAAATAATAAATTACTCAAAAGATATGATGAAATCTTTGAATCACAAATAAATGATGGAATTCTTTATAAAGTGCCCTTAAATGAAAATAGATATAAGTAGTGAATTTTTTTACCCCACTTTGCAGTTTTAAGATCTAATGTGGAAACCACTAAATGTAGAATTGTAGTTGACCCACTGGTAAAAATTTGATAATAAAGATATAGCTATTGAATGATGCATTGAGATTGTCCTCCTCCTTCCTCATTAGCCAGGGGCTTATTCATATTAAGCAGACTGGCAAATATTACAATTGAGTTTGAGAAAGCTTTCTAATGTTACATCTTGCAAAAAAATTCTGATAGAGAAGCTCATAAAATATTATGGTTAAAAGACATTAATCAACCAGTGTCAAAATCTAATTTGATATGTTAGATATAAATAGGGTATGTTTAGAATAAAGTAGGTCCCTTTTTTACTCAGGAGGCATATTCTTACTCTTTTGGACTAAAAGGGCACAGAAAAGGGTTAATTGTTTTGCACAAGGTTTTATATGATAATTTGGTGATGATTCTGTTATTTAAATGAATAAGATAATTTTGATCAGGCTATGAATATATGGAACCATTTGGGTATTATCTGTATCAGTGGTCTTCTGCATGTCCTGAAAGCTGAATTAAGTGTTTATGACTGCGGATAGAATAGGATCATCTGAAAATCCTTTGAGTACTAAATTATTAGGTTATTCATGGGACAGAAAAGATGATTTACTTTCATTAAAGAATTTTGAACCAAATAAAAATGCCAAAACTAGGTGAGAAATATTAAGCTCTGTACAAAGTTTGTATGACCCGCTTGGGTTTGTAGCCCCAGTAGCTTTTAAACTTTAAATATTTATGCAGAAATTAGTGTCTCAAGATCTTGACTGGGATGAAATAGTTTCGCAAAACCTGTTAAAAGAGTGACATTACTATTGTAAAGATCATTTAAATTCCCTGAACTTTTAAAAGAGTTTGATGACTATAATCTTCATGTTGTTTTTGTAATGCCACACTTATATTGGTATGGTTTATGTTTTCGTTACTTGGTAAAAGCAAATAGTCTAATCGGATAATTTTATGCTAAATTTCAGAATGAACCCTAAAATACATAAAGAATATTCCCGTCTGTCAATAGAAAACTTTGGCCCTTTTTGTCTAGGTACTAATCTAATTAAATATTTAATTGAAACCTTATGAGGCCAATGGGTAAGTTTTTTTGGATCAGTTATTTGGACGATTCACTGGTAGTGCTAATCTTGAATAGTCAAAAGTCCTTAAATGCAATCTGACCTATCTTTTTATCAGAAAACATAGAGTATTAGAAATTCAGAAGGAGAGTGCACAATTTCCATGTAATGTGGAGGTACGTCATGTTGCGGGGGTAGAAAACTATGCTGATTTACTCACTAGGGAACTATCAACTAAAAGGATTTTTTAAAATTTAAAACATTGTTTTTAAATGGTCCAATCATTCTATCAATTCTGAAAGATCCATACCTCTTAAAGAAGTCAATTACTCTTTTAAATTGTAAAGTAGATTTAAAAAATCAACCTGTTTTATTATATGCAGTAACATCTAATGCAGGTAATAATGAACCCACTGACCCTTTTTAATGTAGAAAGGTTTTCAAATGTAGTACTTAAATGTTTTTAAGTTATGAATTTATTTTTTCATTTTTTTTTTCTTTCTTTTAGTTGTAGGTTTAATAAAGTTTTAGTAAGTGTCAGCAGAAAGTTCTGTTTAGGTTAGTTTGATTTTTGTGTGTATAGTAGTATTTTTCTTTAATTTAGTTAATTTAGTGTTCGAATTAATTCAACTTGTAATTTAACTTTTGCTCCAATTATTTTCCCGAATTCTTCTTTTGTTTTAATCTATTGTTTTTTTTTGTGTGTGTGGAGTGTGGGTGTGTGTGTGTGTGGTTGTGAAAGATGGCACATCTGCATAGACGTGGGCTTTCTATCTAACTTACCAACATCCGCGGCTTAAAATCTAACTCGTCTCTGTTGAATATCATCTATCTAACTCTAACCCTAACTCTTTTTGCTCCTGTCTGAGAATCAGATGGCTAAGAATTCATCAACCTCTAACTCGTTTAATGTATCTAACTATACACTTATTTCATAGATTTTCCGTTCTGCAAGGGTGGAGTGCGTGTGCCTATGTAAACATTAATACTCTGATAAACGTCTCCGTGAAATCCTCGAATCTCCTACACTTCGATGCTTTGTGGCTCAAAATCTTTTTTTCCTCCTACTACAATAATCTTGTGCTTACTGCTACTGTTCTCCTAAACAGAACAGATTTTCACTCTTCTTTGAATATCTTACACCCTCTCACGAGACTGTTACTGATCTTCTCATCAAAATATCTGAGGTCCTCTATTTAAGATGAGGTTTCAATGTACATCCACTGATTGGTTGGGGTCCTATCATACTGATTTAGTGGAGAGGTCCGAAATCATTCAGCATTCTAACCAGATCTGGAGCAACATCAAGAATCCTCACACATTCCGGATCGTTCCTACTCAATTCTTTGAACCACACTTGTACCCTATGCTTCACTACTAGTACCCTTTCTCTTCTATAAATACCACTACCTTCGATCGCCTATTGGTAAATCTGACCTACAACCTTATATCTCTTAACTTGATACTTTCTCTCCAACAGCTCCTCCTGCCCTATGCGTTGTTTCTGGCACTTTGATCGCGGGTGATTGGGTGGCCTTGCGTCGCTTCTACTCTAACTATAATTGGAATGACGTTTTGACTCTGGATGACGCTCTCGGCTTCTGCACTAAGGTGACTGTAATCGTTTGAACGGGATGAGCAGGTTCATTTCCTTCTTCGACTAAATAAATCTTTCTCTCCGCATAATCCTGGTTGATCGTGCTGTCTTCTGCGCCATTCAGGCGCAAGAACAGCGCTTATCGGGGGTGCGGAAACAATTCCGTCTCCTACCTCTCGCTAAAGTTTTCATTCATGCTAGAAATCGACTGCAGGGATACTCTCGACGAGCAAAGCGGGACTTTCATAAAACGAAGTGCGCTAACCTCCTTGGTTCTCCTACTGATAGAATCTTTCTGGCTCTTGCAAAAAAACGATTCTCTAACACACTTCTGTAATCTACCTTTCTCCGCTATTCGTCTGATGGCTCGTTGCTAACTCTCCAACGAAAAGGCCATCTCTGTCATCTTCGCCTCCTATTTTTCCTCTAACTCAACCGTCTGGAGCGACGATTCTGGCTTTCCTCCTCCTCCACCTTCTCCTCTCAGGTGTCCTATGTCCTGAGACTGAGATTACTTTGATCGGGTGCATGGGCTCCTGCAATCTATGAACGTTAGGAAGGCGGGGGCCCGGATGGCATTCTCCCCGAGTTTCTGAGGGAGTGTGCTTCCGAGCTGGCCTCTCCTCGTTATACTATATTCTCTATGTCTCGAAACCTGAAACTTTCCCTCAGTGTTGGAAGCACGCACATGTCTCAACCTGATTCCGAAAAAGGAGCCGCTCTGATCCTTCTAACTATCCGCCCTATAGCTCTCAAACTGTAATCTCTATCTAAGATCTTTGAAACCTCTCTAACTCTCACTTCTTAGACCATCTGGAATCTCATTCTCCTTCTTTCCGTCGCCAGTACGGCTTTCGGCGTTTGAGGTCTACTGGGTGATATACTTTCCTATTAACCGATTTATGGTTTTGCGCCCTTAGAACTACGGGGAACCTTGCGTGGTGGCGCTTGCACATTTCAAAGCATTTGCCGGGTATTGGGCAGACGCGTCAACTGCTCTCCAAGCTCCCTGCTTGGGTTTTTCGCCTCCTTCTTCTTTGCTTACTTATTGTCTATTTTTCTTTCAAATCGCTCAATTAAATCGGCTGTTGTTGATGCGGGCACCGTCTTCTTCTTTTCTGTCCAATAGTGGTGTTTCTCAGTGGTTCTGTCTTTTACCCTACTTTAATCCTACTTTTCATTAATGAATTCCTCACCTGCACATCTAACTCTATTCACTCATATGCCGATGAACGTCACCCTTCATTCTTAACTCCATTCTCAATTCTGCTCCTCCCTCTTTACTTCTAAGAATGTCCTCTCGTCTTAATCTTTCCGATTCTATTTCGCTGATCTGGATAGAATTTCTGGGTGGGGGTCGTCTCAACCTTGTGAAATTCAATTCTTTAAACCCCACTTCTTTCAAATCTCCCTCTCTAAGGACAGCCTTCCTCACTTTCTATATCTTTCGGACGGTTCCTCGTCTCCTCAACTGTTGAAATTATAAACATCTCCTTGCCTTAACATTAAACAAAAAAATGTCTTGGAAACCTACATCACAACGGTTGCTAAGGCGGCCTCAAAGAAACTGGGGAGTTCTGTTTAGACTGCGAGACCTTTTTTTCCTCTCCACAGTTACTCCAGTTATACAAGGGCCTCATCCGCCTTGTAATGGAGTAACTGCTCTCATATCTGCGTGGGCTCAGGTTTCACCTGGCTTTTGATTAGGGTCGAGTCAAAGGCAAAAAGACTTAAAAACTGTCCGTACTTTCCACTACTCTTGACCCTCTATCTTTGCGGCGCGATGTTTGGTGCTTTTATCTTCTTTTATGTAGCGTGGGGCGCGTAGGCCGCCAAGTGCTCGGTGATGCCTTCTAACTCGCATGCCACCATCCTTTAAGGTACGCCTCTGTAGCAACAAGGGTGCTGTATGGCACATGAGTGTTTTGTGTTGATAGTTAGCAACTCCAGACTGTTCGCGTGGTGGTGCCTTCCTTCTTTCCTGCCACCGCTGTTCTGTGGAATTCTCTACCCATCTTCTGTGTTTCCTTACTCAATTAATCTCCCTCACTTTAAAGTCCCGCGTCTTGTGGTCAACTGCGGTGATCGGCTTTTATGCGGATCATTTTTGGTTGATTTTATACACCCCCTCCTTGAATAGGGCTTTGAACGTGAGCGATCGGTTTACAGGCGTGGGGCCCAACAATTTTTACGAACATTATAAGAATTACACGGTTCTAGCTTTCAAGATGGGTAAGCCATAACCCGCAAATACCACAAGCACATTACTTTGTTCCACCACCAAATTACTTTCTATTTATGGAGAATCAGAACGTGGTTAAAATTCCATAGTTTAATAAAGTAGCTTTCAAATTATTTGGATAAAATATATTCCAAGGTAAATTTTCCCTAATGATTAAATTCTTACAAAAAAGTCAACGATGGGAGCCTTGATTATGATTTCTCAGATCTCCAAAAGGATTTAAAACTCTTTCTTGGATGAACAGGATATAATAGAACATGGGTCAATATAGATATAGAGGTACACGATCTCCATATTCTGCAAGAATATCTCTTGCTTCTTCCTAAGGGACAGTCAGTTCCCTAAAATAATAGCAAATGCCAATGTCACCAAAGTCTAATATGCCTGTCTATTCAGCAATTTTGCCAATTTATGTTATGACAGGGAATTTTGGATACCCCAAATAAGACAACTTGTTAGAAAGATGTTAAAAATTGTGTAATCTGTAAAAAATATCATTGTAAGGCTATGATAGTCCTTCATAGTGTCCTTTAATTTAGAGAAATACTTTTGATTATACAAAATCGCATTTGAAATCAACCACAGCAGTCAGAATTATGCTGGGTTTCCTATTTATGATTAAAAACTAAATGAAGAATGCAAAGGTTAAATATGTTACTTTTTACATGTTACACATCACGTTTCACAGTAATCCATAGTTTCAATGACTTGACTACAGGTACTTTTCTAAAAGAGCTTAACCATTATCACTAACATATTCCTCAGTCCAAAAAAACATATCTGATAATCAATCAACCTTTAAAAAAAGCTAGTAAATACTTAATCTCATTTTTTTGAAACTAATAAGGCATAAATAGTATTTTGGTGAGAATGGTATTGCTTGGCAGTTCACTGGTAGTTACTCCCCAAGAACTTTGGGAGTAGTTGAGCGTATAGTGGGCTTGGTAAAAAAAAGGCTCTCTATACTTCCTTGAAAGGTAAATTAATTTTAGAATCTAATATCACCACCTTAGTAAAAGAAATTATACTACACACTATAAATTCAAGGCCTCTTACTTATGTTAGCTCTAATGAACATCCCTCCTATGAAGCTAAAGTAACTCTTTCAATTAGTATTTTGGACAGGATATAATAAATATATTTTTTTAAACAATGCTGACAATGAAATTTTCATCGTCACTGATATTGGTGAAAGTTAGTATCGCCACTTTGAGAGCGTACATGAAAAAAATTATATTATTAAAACAGTTTTAAGACACTAACCAATCAGTAGAATTAA
>JABUQX010053240.1:35000-37375 GCA_015478945.1 Trachelipus rathkii
CATACGATCAACCCCTTCTTTCGTTGAGCCTTACAAACTCAAAAAATTCTTGTGGTAAGGCCAGGGTTTTTGTGATCGACTTCCTACAGTTTCACTTATAGCATTAGCAGAGCTACTAACAGTAGCGATATCTACTGAAATATCACCTTCACTTGAAGAAAAAGTAGGTATGGGACCGGAAATATTTTTACTTGACGTTTTCGTCAAGAAACGATCCATTTATCAAGAGTGAAAAGTCTTTACGATCGGAAAAACACAATTTATTTCAGCAATAGTTGAATTTAGACTAATAACGCTGCGCATACAAAATGAAACAAGACCGGGTACATACTGTAATAACATGTCTAAACTTGTTACGAGTTTGAAACAATTTCAAACCAGAATAGAATTAAATGTTTATTTTTCTATATTTTTTAAGTTGCGGTTGCGAATTGCGGTGTAATTTTGTTTAAAATAATTGCTGTCGCAAGCCAATTCGCAACTCAAAAATAATTGCGGCGCAATCGCAACCGCAACCGCGAAATAATTGCGATCGCAATTGCGGCCGCACAAGTTGCGCCGCAAGTGTATACTGTATTATATATATTATATATAACTATATATGATATATAATATATATATTATATATATATATATATATATAATATATTATATATATATCATATATATATTATATATATATATACTATATATTATATATAGAATATATATATATATATATATAATATATATATCATATATATACTTAGTGATGGACCGAAGCTGAATTTTTGCATAAACGCGGTTGGCGGTTTTTTTGTTCTAAATTTTCAACCCCATACCGCGGTTGCGGTTGTGGCAATAGAAAACAATATTTAACATTGCTTTGTTTTACTACTAACTACTAACTACTAATAAATAATAATAATAAATAATAATAAATTATTAAAATTATTATAATCTATTATTATTATTTTATATTATTACTTATTATTATTTATTATTATTATTATCATTATTATTATTATTGTTTATTATATTATATTTATTATTAATTATTATCATTATCATTTATCATTATCATTATTTTATCATCATCATTATCAGTATCATTAATCATTATCATATCATTATCATTATTATTATTATTCATTATTATTATTATGATTATTATATATTATATATTAGTTATTATTATTATTATTATTATTATTATTATATTATATAATTATTATTATATTCTGTTAGCATTTCATCAAACTTTTAGAGAGATACTCTCCCCTGTGTTTCTCCAAAATGCAAACGTTCTGTAGATAATACCCAAATTTTGTTAAAATTTCTGATAATACTCAAGTCTTATTTTTCCAATTTGATCATTAATCCATCGTAAGTGAGACATAAGAGTAGACACCTTCGGAATGAATATATCAGACCAGCGTATCGGGTATAAACATTTTAAGTTTATTTCCTTTCAGTTGGGGGAGCTATGATTCTTTGAAGTTGGGAAAAACAATATTTTGACACTCTTCGTGACCGGAGGGGTGAATCGTTGGTCAATATCTCATGTTCTCAATAATAATCAGCGCTGTCTAATTTTATATTGTGGGTTGGTAAGTTACGAATCGAATAAAAACAATGCCCTCAACATAGGCTTAAGAGAACGATTCCTTCATAATTAATCCCTCGTGCTGCTCGATAATCGGATGTAATTTTTTATCTTGAATTTGTCATTGTTCTCAGAGCTTAATTTTTGAAAGCATTCCTTTGAGCTTCTAGAAAGGCGGTTTGCCACAACCCGTAGCTCGCGAACAGCATACCGTTCTAAATTGTGCTCGCGGCTCGCGCTCACGTCTTCGCGCCTCGCGTAATTCAGATTTATCACTTTTATTAAAATTAAATAGTTTTAGAACATTATATACTATATATATATATATATATAATATATATATATATATATATAATAATTATATAGATATATATATATAAATATATATATTAATATATAGTTATATTTTTATATAGTATATATATTATATTATATATAATTATTATATTATATTTCACTTATCTATGTCTTTGCCCTTAGGCGACTATGGGAGTCGTTGTGTGTAGCACTTGACATATCTTAAGGATTTTGACAAGGGTATTAACAGCGGCAGAGGTGTCCTGGTGAAGTGATTTGGCTCAAATGAAATTGGCAAGGTATAATTGTAGTTTCAGTTCGTAAGTAGTGGATTGGTGTAGAAGGGAAGCAACCTGTTTAATTATTCATGAGACCTTCTGTTTTGAACATACCTGTAGTTTTTGAAATGTTGGGTTTGTGCTATCGGCGGTAGCCAGCGGGCGTAATGTTAAGAACTTGGGATAGGATTGAAATTGTCCTATAGGTACTTTTT
>JABUQX010053241.1:0-10000 GCA_015478945.1 Trachelipus rathkii
TGTCAGTCGATAATACGATCAACTTCTCATTCTCTTTATCAAGAAAACTCTTTACCCTAATAAGTATATATACAGGAATTATCAAATTCGGCTTCACTGTTTAATAAAACTTTACGTTTTATTTCTCTAAGATCATAAAATTTTAGGGTTTTAATTATATATTTTATACACTATATTTTAAATTTTATTTTAAATAGAATGATAATAAAAATTTTCACATTAATGGTAAATATATTTAATTATATAAATTGAAGTTATAAAAATAATATCGATTTGATTTAGTCAACAATGAGATTATATAGATAGATTATATATATTTATATTAGGAGAAAGTTAGGAAGAAACGGTATTTATTATTAATTTGTATTTTTTTTATTTGTTAGACAAAAAAAATAAACGGTTTTTTATTTTTAAAAACAATAATGTTTTTTATTTAATTGTTTCTTATTAAATTTCTCATTTTAAGTAATCCACAGAAGTGTTAATTATTAAAAATTACATACCTATCTTCATAATAGTGTAACCTAAATTATATTAGAGCTATTTAATACGGATTACTTAATAAATATATATAACATGATGTATATATATATATATTATTATATGATTATCTATATATATATATATATATATATATATATATAAAATTTAAAAGGATAAATATACTCTGAGAATATGCTACATAGATAGAGCTGTTGCAGAGGAAAATAGGTCATATAGAATAATATTGTCATTTTTTTATACAGTGATAAGAATCGAAGGTAAAAAAGAAACAGAAGATGGAATCTGTAAATGGGCAGCAATAATTGTTGAACTTAGAAAGGGATACAAAAAGAAGGATGGTATATGCCACCGAGGTGTTTTGGTGAGGTGGCCGGAGAAAAAATGAGAATGGTAGGGAAGAGTGAATTGATTGGTACTGTAGAGGGGAGCAAGAGGTATAACTTGTTAAAGTAATTATAGGTGACAAAAGAATAATAATGGATGTGAAGAGCATCCAATCAGAACCAATGGACTAGGGTCAGAGATTGGTTATGAAGCAGATGAGGAGAGTGAAAGTAAGTAGGATAAATGGATTTGTAGTGTGTTGTGTGGGCACGAAAGGAGATGTTGATTAGATATGAAGTGTTGATAGACTGTTTATGAGGATAATTGCAAAGAGTCGAGGAGTGTTTGTAGAGAAAATGGGCATTTATCTAGATCTATTTGATTTGATGTTAGCGAAAAATTTCTGAATAAACATTAGTTTAGTGGGGGTGATCTTATGGAATGAGAGAGGAAGTTTGATACGGAAGGGAAGCAGGTAAAATTTATATGAGTGCAAGAAGTTAGTGAGACGGTACAAGGGTGGAGTATAGATGGATTGATAGGTATTTGGACGAAGATAGGAGCGCTCTGCTGGAACAGTAAAAGGGAACTCAGCTTTGAGAATGTGAAGCCGAAAGGTCTGAAAACTAAATAAATAAATGGAAGCAACTTGTTAGCGAGGTGAAGTCAAAAGATAGTATGGGGATGGGTGCTAACCTCGTAGGAGTGATGATATTCTTGAAGTAGATGGCTAGACAGTGTAGTGGAGTTGAATGATTAGAGTGATGCAAGCAGCTTCACAGAGTATATAGGAAAATAGAGCTGGTTGTTATATGTGGCGGTACTAAGAAGAATAGAATGTTGGGAAGTTTGGCTAAGAATGAAAGATGCCTTCGGAGATTAATAATAGGGAGGAGATGGGGATAAAAGAAAATATGCTACAAAGAATGGCATACGTATATGAGGAGAAAGTATAGGAGGTAAGATGAAGAGACATAATGTAGAGATGAGGGTATGAATGGGGACAGAGTATCGAGATAGGATATATTTCTGTGAGAGAAGACGTACAGTGGGTATATGATATGGGCTGGAGCGGATATATGAAGAGCTTTAAAATATTATGATTATAATAAACACGAGGAACTGCATGTCAATGCAATCATGTTTATCCTATGAAGAAGTTTAGGGTGGTAGAGTGTAGAGTGAGTGTTGTTTGTTAATGATGAAAGATGAGTATGAGATGAGTGGAGTAGTGATGGAAGAACTACTTAGTGTCGATATGGATTGCAATGAGAAATGAGATGATGTTTGATAGGCAGGTTAAAGTGGTAAGGAGAGTGTTAGAGAATATGACTAAGGTATGTGTGGTGGTGTATATGGGTAAGCAGGGAATTATCAGAAGAGTATAGGATATCATTATTGGAGATGAAGTGTTTAGTAGCAAGAGAATGATAGAGAAATGGGTAAAGAGTGAAATTAGTTGAGAGATAGGAAATTCTTGGCGAGGTTATGAAGAGGATAGGAAGATGTAAATACGATAAAGTAGAATTAGATGATCAGAGAACGTAAGGACAAGTTTATAATGTGAGAATGTGATAAAAGTTAACGTGGTGCAATGAATTAAGGGATAAGTATGTAAAGGGTCTTTGAAGTTTTTAATAAAGCGTTTATGGAGGTATACGTTCCGAGGGATTGAAGGAGAGCAGCGCTAATAGTACTCCGCTCCTTTAAATAAATACGGTTGAATGATGGGATCAAAGATGGGAGAGTATAAAGAGCTAACGTAGAAAATTATAGAAGGGGGACAATTAAGTTTATTGAGTGTTATATCGAAGTAACGAATAATTGAATGGGGAAGTCATTTGGGAGAATGGCGACGAAAGATTGCGCTGATGTGACTGAAAAGTGGACTGATTGGTGCAGAAGAAAGGAAGGTGCGGTTGTTGAGATGAGCTGAGTAGAGGGAATTGGGTGTATAGGTAAATCAAGATCTTAATTAGATTGTAAAGTCCAAATGATAGCGAAAATGAGGGAGAAGAAGAAATAAATTGATATGTAGAGTGTTGGTGATGAGGATGAAACAGGGGTATTGTAATGGAGGGGTTAAAATTAGGGGAACGTCGATCGATATAGGCAGGTGGTGGTAGTTAGGGTTATATATAGATGTGTAGTGGCTCGTAGGGTTGAACTTCTGTTAGACTAGGGAATCAACAAAAGAATGTAATGAACGATATGAGGCGTGTGTAAGAATAAATGGTGGTCAAAAGTGATTGTTTAGTATTAATAGCGTAGTGAGGCAAGGGAGTTGGAATTAATCGGATTTTAGATTTGAATGATTCAAAATAATCTGAATCTGAAAAGGGAGCTGAGAGAGAATATTTTGAAGGTGGGCGTTGACAGGAAATGGTGTTAAGAGTGATGGAGAGTCGGATATTTGAGAATGGAGGAGTGTGTCCCTACCCCGGTTAGTGTGATATGCGGATGAAATTATCGGATTCTAGGGAATAGGACGATTGGATAGAAGAGAGATTTCCGCCAGAGTGATTTGGTTTATGGAAGGAGGAGGAGAGAGAGTGTAGCAGGTTAGTGTGCCTAAAAGAAAGGAGAGGGCCTCTTTTGTATTCTGAGGGACGCGAAAAAGGTTATATGAATGAGAATAAGGGGAACTAAACCGACCGATTTAGAGAATAGAAGGTATATATGGTTGTGTAGTGGGGACAGTGCCTCAGTGTGAAGTTATGTAATATGATGTGGTGATCATGTTAGATGGTGTGGAACTGGAACAAGTGTCTGAGTTTAAGATATTTAGGGGTGATAGTTGAGTGGTGTGGAATGCCAGGAGGTGTGCGTGAGGTGCAACACTATAAAATCGTTGGTGATGTATATGGGAAAAAAGTCTTTAGAGTTGTCTCTAGGGCGGTTCTTACATCAGTTGGATTGAGTGGTAGTGGATGTTTTACTCTGCGGTTTTGAATGGTGCTGTGTTATTGTATAAGTAGTGAGAACTGAATTGTCCTGGAATGGATTATTGGGGGAGAAATGCATGAGAGTTCTATTTAAGCTTTCAGAGTGTGTTCGAGGGAGATCGGACAAATCTTATGGGCATGCTCAGGTCTGGGTGGAAGTTAATGGATAAAATGAGGAATGAAACGTATAGGATGAGATTTGTACTGTGTGTGATACGAGGATAGTGAGGTAAACGAGAGAATAATTACGCACTATGTTAGGATGTTGAATTTGGTCGATGAAATTTAGTGGACATAGGAAATGTATTGATAGTCAGGGCAAGGGGATGGTGTACTTGGGATTGGAATTTTTTGTGAAGCGGTTTGTATAAATGTATAGTGTGGTCTAGGAGTGTGTGTATTGAACAACCGAGTTCCCCGGAGGAATTTTGGAGGAGGGGTAATAGTACCCTTGTATATGTGGCTGGGAGTATCAAGAAGAAAAAGTTTGGAGTCAGTAAGGGCGAACAATGTCTGAAAGGACAGAAATGTGAGTGGCAGAGGCGAGAATAAAGGAATGCAGTGAAGTTGGAATGTGAAGAATATGGAGGTGGTTTTTGTGAGGGGGTAATGGTTGTGGCCGGGAATAAGTTCTATCGGGCGGCTAGTTAGGGGGATGAACACTTATCACTGAATAGTTTACCATAGTGAGGGTCCCGTCGAAGTCCCGTGAAGCTATTAGGGTGGATTTTTCTGACTCGACGAGTCCTTACTAATTAATGTAACAGAGGGGGGGGGGGTAAGAGCCAGAGAAGAATCTGGGCTTTTTATATATATATATATATATAATATAGTAATGTAGTAATGATTATTACTTATATATTATATATTCATAAAAATTAATAGGTATTTATATATTAGAGTATTCCTCGTAGCTATATATATTACGGTGAAATATAGTAGTTAGGGTTCGTAGTATGCTTAGGGGTAGGATATACTTATATATAGAATTATTGGTTGAGATCATAATACACAAGAATGAATGCGTAATTTTAAGCGATAGAGTGAATTATAATAGGAATATTAAGTAGTAAATACAAATTCTTTAACATTGAATGAATAATACCACATCATCCTGTAATATTGGTGAATAGTTTATTATGCTCTGAGGGAAGCAGCAAATACGAAATACTAGTACTTGGAGTAATATTCTTAGCTTTGAGTATTAATATTTGCATGGAATCTCTTCTTCTCACACATATTGTATTTGTAGCCGTAACAATTAAGATGAGTTAATATTAAGGTGCTAAAACATAGCCTAAGAATGTATCTGGTGAGTGATATGTTTTGTGAAAAAAAAAAATAATTTAAGTGATATAAAATACTAAAAAAAAGGTACAAAAATTTAATATTTCAGCATACCTAGGTCTTTTTTAAAAAAAAACTGATTGTTTATTTTTTTTAAAAGACTAGGGTTTTGTTTATTTTTTAATCCCAACCCTAATAAATTGATATGTTAATAATAAATTATATATATATGGTATAGTATTGAAAAAATGCTGGGTATATAATTTGGGGGTTAGTGTGTATTAATCGTTCCTTGGTATATATCCAATTTGTAAATATATATTATGAATGTATAAATATTATGATGAATAGTAAATATTTGAATGGTTGAGGGGATGGCCAGGAATAATGGAGTGTTAGATAATTGGTGGAGTAATAATGGAGATTTGATATGGTAGGGATAGCTATCCTATTTTATGCGGATGATTTGGTTCTGTGTGGCGAATCTGAAGAGAGTTTAGAGAATTGTTGAGAGATTTGGCAGATGAGTAAGATTTAGGTCAAGGTTATTATTATGTTTATTTATAAGTAGGTAAGGTGAGTATATAAGGATGGAAATGGGGTGGATTAAGATTAAGGTTATGGTTATGTGATAAGTTGTAATATGGATATAATACTCTCAGTATTGAGTTAGATAGTATTAGTATTGTATATATAATGTAGTAGAGGTAGAAACAAGTGATCTAGAGTTATATAAATATTTAGGGTATAATTTGATATTAGAGGGGAAGGAGATGCAGAGTGAGTAATGAAGTTTAGTGAACTAGGCAAGGTATAAAGGTTGAGCTATTGGTGCAATTTAATATCGTTATGGTTAGATTGACATATAAATATATATATATATATAGCATAATTACATAGGCCCTATCAATGCTAACTAAGTATTAAGAGTACTTATTTATCAAATATTCTTAGCACCTTGTTTTTCATGAGACTTTGAATAAGTGTAAATATCCTTATTAATAAGACAAATACTTTATATATATATATATTTCAATTTAAACTAAAAAATCATTAAATATGAAAAATATTGAGGAAAGAGGTGGGATTCTTAGTGAAAATATTCCAGGTTTCAGAGGTAATGAGTCTTTAGATGATATCCTCAAATTTTTGGATATTGACGACTCTATGGACAAAATTGTACAAGATATAAAAATAATATTAAAGTCAAGACTCAGAGAATGAAATATAAGAATCGAGGGTTTGGAAAATTTAAAAGCAATAAGAAAATTAAAAAACATTTCATTACTGATAAAAAGGAATACATTAAAAAAGAAAGTGATGCAATATATGGTCATGAAGATTTTTCTAAAATTTTTCTAGAAACTAGAACAGAACCAAAGACTGGTATCGAGATCATGGAAGACAAAGTAATAGTTATCGAGATAATGCTGATAACCAAGTATATGATACCATAATTGTGTTCCAGGCTGCTGATAAAAACCTCATTTGTAACCCATTATAAATTCAGAAATTTAGCGGAGGTGTTCGTCAGAACAGGCTACGTTGAGCAGAGAATTAATGTGTAATTATAATCTTTTAAGAGGCTTAATGATGATCCGGTTACTTTAAAGGGTTGAGTTGAGAAATGTAGGGATGATAAGAAAGAATTTTAGAAAGTCGTTACGATTCAAAGAAAGAAAACATAAGGAGTATAGGAAGAATTGAATTTGCTTTCAAAAGAATGGTTTATTTGTCTTATGCTCAGTCGGAAGATGAATGAATGAAATCCGTGTAGACGTGTTTTTGGAGTTTGTTTAGCGGATGTATAGTGGTGAGTGTGTTTGGGAATCGACCAATCCAATATAGGACCATCAGTAATAGAGAAAATACTCCTGGTTGAGTTTAATGATGGTAAATAGATAGAAAATAGTGGTAAGACCGTTTTCTAAATTGTGCCTTCAGTCAACGCAGTTGGCCCGAGAGTAACATACGCTTCACCAAAAAGTATTAAAACTTGGATGAGAGATGACCATAGAGTGCAGCTAACTTGCGAGTGATTGTTTGCAGAGAGAGATGGCACTACGGTTGGCCCTGGGTGGAACCCTGGCAACTAGGAGTGTTTCTAGCTCTGATCAGTATCAGTGATAAATTTGAATTTTGCCAAAATCGAAGATACTAGTAAATCCAACCATAGGTAGTAGTTGGCAATTGTATGCGAGTGATTAGTAAATTATCCTACAAGCCTTGTGAATCTTCCTATCTACATTGATGATCTTTTATGTTCCTTGGGGAAAGTTGAGAGACTTCTTTGCTTATCACTGCTACTGTTAGATGCAACAAATGAATAACAGAATGGAAGGTATAATAATGTACAGAATTTAGTGTAAATTTATAAAATGCTTTAATATATATATAATATAATATATTATATAGTAAGGTATAGGTATACGTAGTTAATAAGTAGTCAGGGTACTTTTCTTTTATCAGTAATAGTTTAGTCCATGATATCTTCATACTTACTTTTATATATATATATATATAGCGTTTTTCATTTTCCACGATAATGACTTGTCTGAATCCTATAAGCACTACCGTATATATAACTCACTCATTAACTATATATTCTACATCTTGGGTAGCAAATAGAAGGCGAAAGGGAAAGAAATGAAAAGTAAAAAAAGAAAGTAAATTAATATATATATATAATTATATATAATATTAATATATTATATATATATATATATATTATTATATAATATATATATATATATATATTAATATATATTATATATATATATATACTATATTATATATTATTAAATATATTAATTAGATAACCGTATATTTAAGATAAATAAATAAAAATAGGTGTAAAAGATTTTAAACAAAGCTAAATATTTTGTAAATTTTCTAATTAAGTTAGAACTGATAACGAAATATGGTATGATTAATATTGTCATTACAGTGTAGATTTGTGTTAAAAGTTGTTTTTAAATATGATAGATTATTATTAGTAGTTATTTTCATACTACATGGAAATATACAATGTATAAAATGATTTGCCAATTACTTACTTGACCTGTAAGGAGAATATAATAATCTTAAACTAGAATTTTCTTTTTATATAAGAAAAATAAAAAAAATTAAATGCAATAACCTATGTTGATTAATAAAACATAAACTTCATTTTTAATTATTTTGATAATGTTGCTATGCAGTAAAATTTTATTTACTTGTGAGAAAATATTTAAATTGTCAACGTTAAATTCTAATTTTCAAAAGATTTTTTTAAAAATAAAGTGATTTAACAGTCAGATTAGAGTCCACCAGTTGGGAGTCCCATATTTAAGGAGTCCAGCATGTTACTTGTGGATTTTAATGCTTTAATACTCGGAGATTTGAGTTGTGTTTATAGTTAAATTACTAAATCAATATTTGCAATTAAGATTAAAATTAATTTCTCATTCGAGTCATAACTGTGTATTGTGGCCTGTTCGTCTGTTTTGGCTCATATTTCAATTAAAGTGTGTAAAGTGTGTTTAACGGAATTATTGATCTAAATATATTTTCTTTGGTTTCTTAAGCTTAAAATTTTTTTAAACAAATTTCAACTCTGTGGCCATTTATTGGTTTACATTGGCATTTTTTTTTGATTGGATGTCCTTAAGAGAACTCTAGCCTTATTAAAATGTACCCCCAGTCATGAATTTTATGAAACTGAAAATGCTTAAAATATATTGTAAATGGTAATAAAGTTTATAAGAAAGTAGAGAAATATAAAATATAGGCATTATGAAGTAGCATATTCCTATAGAAACTAAAGGAATAAAATACTCAAACATTAAATGGAAATGTTACTAGTAGGTTTTGCTTCTTTTGCAATATTTTTACTTCCCAGATTTTTTTTTTTTTAAAAGAAAAAAAGAAAAAGAAAATAACTTCTGTAACATAAATAAGGTAAAAAGAGATTAGTACTAATATATTTATGTGGTTTATAATTTCTCTAGATTTGGGAAGTGTGAAATTTTTAATTTATTTATTTATTTTTTTATATATATAATTTGTTAAAGAAAATTAGTTATTTTGAATTTGGAAATATGATTCATTTTGGAAGATGGCTAATTAATTAATACCTGAGGCAGGCCAATCCAGGCCATATTGATTTTATCAAACAAACTTATTCTAACAACCTAACCTGTCTGAAAAATAGCTAGTTAACTTAACACATGGAATGGACTTTGGATTGACATTGTCGTAAACCTAACCCTAACCTCGATAAATCATATATATATATATAGTATATATATATATATACCTCACCATTTAATCTATATATTATTATTAATAGGTAGTATCGTATTTATTTCAAATACAGTTTGAAGACCTTTATTTCTTAGCATATTTTTAACCTAAGTATATATAACCTTAATATACCTATATATAATATTATAATAATAGCTATATACTCTAGGACTATAACCTATATTAACCTATAATATAATATACATATTTTTTTTCATTAACCTTTACTTTATCTATACCTTCTCCACTCTTCTGTAACAGATTCTTGAGGGATCTCAGCGTTAGTGCAACCTGTACCACTCTACGAGAAAGCCATAAATGGACATATGTTGAAAGTTTCCGCCCTAAACGCTATACTACCACCTAACTAACACTCTTATTAACCTCAAACTCTAAGAACAAAGCGAGGACCTATCATCAGCATAAAATCCACAATATGGTTTTGCATCACTGTGACAGGCCATCACTTGGTATTTCGTCAATGTAAAGGTTCATCCCCGGGGCTATGCCCATAACCCCTCACAAAACTCTGCCATTCAACCCTATTATGAACCTTTCTTCTCATCTCTGCCAAACCCACATTCTTTTCCATCAGATACTCCTTTAGTGACTCCATCTACTTTTTCAGTCTCCCAGCACACTCACCACTATACACC
>JABUQX010053241.1:15000-28703 GCA_015478945.1 Trachelipus rathkii
TCGTTCTTATCATAATTTTTCATTGTTCTTCTTTGATGTTGCGTGATGTTGATATCTTGATTATTGTAATGTGTTGGGAGCAGGTTGTGTGTAAATGATGCGCTAATCTCCTTGGTCCTCCTGCTGACAAATCTTTCTGGCCTCTTGCCAAAAACATCTCTAGCAACTTTGTTAATCTGCCTTTCCTCCTCTTATTCGATCTGATGATTCTGTTGCTAATTCTCCAACTGAAAAGGCCAATCTCTTCTGCCTCCTATTTTCCTCTTAACTCAACCCTGGATGATTCTGGCATTCTTCTTCCTACTCCTTCTCCTCTCAGGTGTCCTATGCCTTTGCCTGTGATTACATTTGATCAGGTGCATAGGCCCTCAAAATCTATGAACGTTAGGAAGGCGGGTGGCCTGGATGGCATTTCTCCTCGAGTTTTGAGGAAGTGTGCTTCCTTGCTATCCCTGCCCCTCGTTCAACTATACTCTCTCTCTGTCTCAATACTAGCACTTTCCCTCAGCGTTGGAAGCTCGTACATAACCTTTTCTGAAAAAGAAAGCCACTCTGATAATTTTAACTAATGCTCTATAGCTCTCACTTGTATTCTATCTAAGATCTTTGAAACCCCTCTCAACTCTCACTTCTTAGATCATCTGGAAACTCATTCCAATCGCCAGTTTATATGATTTGTATTCACAATACCTTACCTTTCTACAATATATATATAATATATACATTCATCTTTGGAAAATGACATTGTGAACAAAACATAATAAAATGAGCATGCCAGTGCGACTGGTCTGTAATTTTGTCTTTTAAGCAGCTGCAGTCTATTGATTTTGAGCACAGTGCTGCCATGTGATAAATATTGTAGAAAGCGCACTTGAACGAAAGTTCTATTTTATTATCCAGGTTGTGTGCTTTATGAAACACCCATTTGGCCTACAATAATTATAAAATTTGAACTTCTTCCCATAAAGGGAGTTAAGTACAGATTATTGTACAATGTTTTATTAAAAAATCTTGGGAAATAAATTTGGATAATGGTTTTCATTATTGATCTAAATTATTTTAAATTTTTTGGAAAAGTTCCTCACTAAGTTGATTTAGTATAATTTCTGAGTGTTTTATTGCATTTTGAGTTTAAATATTTTTAGTACTGCTAATATTATTATTGGAGTAAGAGAATGATATACAGTACTTATCCAAACTCTAAATTTACAAAAGCTGAATGTTACGATCATTCACAGTTTCATTTCGAAATTGTACCTTTTTAAATCTTTGTTTTAGTTTGAATATTTGAATCTTTTGAGATATTCAGCAAATCTTTGACTTGACATTTAATTTCTTTATATGTCCATTAACCATTTATTATTTTGATAAAATTTCTCATTTCTCCATTGTCACGGACTCAATAATACTATCCAGTTTTAAATAAAGCTCTTAAAACATCAGATATAGTTTTCTTACATTGTGTAATATAATCGTAACGGCCTCAACGGCATGGTATTTAACTTAGAAGCTGCATTATTACGAACGTATTTGTAAAAGTTCTGATTTGTGTGTTTCAATAATATCATTTGTTAAATTTTTAGTGAGCTTGGATGTTGAATTGAATATCCTTAACATATTAGATTAATTTTTATTAATTCAGGTTTTTACTGGTGCATTATTAATAAGTGATATTATTTGGAAATATTCTTTTACGTTAATTTAGATTTTTTAAATTTCTAAGATATGTTCTGTCCATAACCTCTTATCAAACTATTGACTAAATATGCTTAATTAAGTTTGACTGCACAGTTACAGATACACACATAATAGGCTCAATTGATACATTGGCCTGCTGTATTTTTACTTAACACTGATTATGTTATAAGATGAGAATCTTTCCTCTATTCTCCGGATTTAGCAACAAGATCTTAACCATAGGAATCTATCCTTATCATTAATGATTATCTCTTGATAAAAGTATCTGTGAATTAAACACTTGATTTTTCAAATGAGTTTGGTCCAGGATGTGACATGAAAACTAGCTCTGTTCAAAGCACTTGCACATATTATTATTAGCCTCTTGTGCCAAATTTAAATTTATATGATTATAAAAAGTGTAAAAATTCTTGATTGGTTATCAATAAATAATTAGTGTAAATATTATAATAAATATTCCTTATTTATATGATCATTATGAAGGTTAGTAGAAATTAGCAGGCTGGAATTAACAGAATGTAAATTGAAAATTAGAACATCTACTCAGAACTCCTTTCAGTTATGATTTTGGGATTTGAGATTAGAGGAGGCCTGAATGTGAAAACTAAGCTCAGAACATACTCAAAATCTTGATCAGATTAGAAATGTGAAAATTTGAAAGATCCAAATGATTTTAATCCCATTTGCGAGATTGAAAAAAGTAAATAAATAAAATAAATGTAATTCCATGAATCCCAGTTAATATCTATCACCAATATCCTTGGAACTCATCTTATAATTCCCATTGTTACATACTTAAAATGTTTACAAAATTCATGAAGGGAAATAGAATATCCAACCAAATGAATTAAATTGCGTTATGGTCATTATACGCAAAAGTGCAAATTTTTTAAATGACCTATTTACAATAAAAGGAACAACAAATATTGTCAGAATACAGATGAATCTGTGAAAGAAGTTGAAAAGTGTACTTCAGAATTATTAAAGTGATGAATACCAGTTCAAGATGCTCAAGATAACAAGATATGATACTCTGCTTTGGGTAGGTGCTTTTCTCCTACCCTGCGACCTCTACACTTCAGTGGAGATTATTTTATAAATTTATTTTACTGGCTCCTAAACTCATCACTGTACCATATGGGGAAGAAGAGAGTTTTGTCTACCAAACCTTATAACATTCTTGCAGCTTAAATTTGTTTGATTATTTCTGACAAAGTATAAAAATAATCCATTTTTTAAAGCCCAGCGTTAACTTCCGGCATAATGATTAGTTGAACACTGCATAATGAATAATTGAACAAAACTGAAGCATATTCAATAATGTTGATTTTTTTTTTTTTAACAAAATTATTATTGGGGGTTGTCTGTGCTTTCATTTCAATTTAAAAAATTGGACAAGAGCTGCTTGTTTGATTTTAAGTCTTATTAGAAATATGCTTATTATTATATAACACTTTATATATAAAAATTTACAAGTAATCAGTGATGCTATAATGTGTACTCAAATTGCAGTTTTGCTATTGTGATCATTTAATTCAATATATATTGTAGGTAATGGTACCCACATAAGAAGGAAGAAACAAACACTTGAATCTTTAGGAGTATATTACAGTCTACTGAAGACAACAAATAGTCGAATAGTCAAAAATTCTATAAAAATACATAAACAAAAATATAACAATTATAACAATAATAATAATAATAAATAAAAATGTTAAGTAAATTTTATAAAAAGAAAAATTCTGGACATATAGAGGCCATTAGAAATTGGGATTTTATACATGAAAATATAAAAATTAATTTAATAAAAAATAAAAATACACTTGATTCATTATTTCACAACAATATAATTTTTCTACACAATATTCAATAAATAATTTTTATTCAAATAATCACTCACCCTGGGTTTTACAAAAATATGAATGCACACGATGCATGTTTGAAAGAGAAACACCATAAATATTCAACTGGAAATATACGCTGTACATTGGAACTGCAAAGCAAGAATGAAAGAGCGAAAGATGCATACATATGGAGGCTAATGACTGAGTGAGACTGAATTCTCCCTGCACTCCATTATAAATACTTCAGCAGACAACCGAAAGGTGGCACCTACATTTTCGAGCCTTATGTAAGGATTTAAGTAACAGAAAATATTTTAACAGAAAGTTACATAAATACCTAAGCGAGGCTGAAGACAGAAGGCAACAATATATATATATATATATATATATATATATATATATATATATATATATACATAACTATAAATTTATATAAATTAAGATTTATATATATATATATATATATGATATATATATATATATATATCAGGGATGGGGGAGTCGAGAAAAATAACTTGACTCCGACTCCCAGAGTCGATTTTAGAAACAACCGACTCCCCGACTCCGCGACTCCGACTTCGATCTTTACCCCTGAAAACGCTCGACTCCCGACTCCCGACTCCCGACTCCCAATGGAAAATGGAACGTGAATTTTTCCAAAATTATGAACTTTTATTTTCATCGTTATATGCTAAATAAACATTGAAAAAAAAGAATTATGACAATAAATTTTAATAATTTCTAATAATAATAATAATATTTACACTTTTTAAACAAAATAGGCACTTTATATATATTACGAGTAGGCCTATGTATGCACACGTAAACTTGTTGACAAAAAAAAATTTACAATATTATAATTTAAATTATGACAATTAATAATAAAAATAATAATAATAATAATAATAATAATAATAATAATAATAATAATAAAATAATAATAAAAATAATAATAAAAAATAATAATAATAATAATAAAATAATAATAATAATAATAATAATAATAATAATAATAATAATAATAATAATAATAATAATAATAATAATAATAATAATAATAATAATAATATTATTATTATTATTATTATTATTATTATTATTATTATTATTATTATTATTATTATTATTATTATTAATAATATATAATAATAATAATAATAATAATAATAATAATAATAATAATAATAATATGTGTATTATTATTAAAATATATGTTTATGTTAAATATTAATATGCAATATTTATATTATTAATATTATTATTATTATTATTATTATTATTAAAATTGATGTATGATGTTTTCGGAGGGATATATATATATATATATATATATATATATATATATATATATATATATATATATATATATATATATATATATATATGTAAATGCACTTTCTATATATATATATATATATATCGGTGAAACTAAAGAAGTTACCCGCATGATATCTCGAAAACTAAGATAGATACAAGCTGATAACATATATGGAATCAGCGTATGAAATTTGTATGGAAAATGAAAAAAAATATATTTTTTTATTTATTTTATCTCCAAAACTACGATAGGTACAAGAAAACTAATAACATATTTAGAATCAGCGTATGAAATATGTATGAAAAAATTATTTTTTTTTAACTAAAAGAATACCCCAGGGTAAACCGCAAAGATGCAAAGTCGAGTCTCTCGGCGCTCCTGGCAGGACGGTGGACCTATTTCCCCTCAGGAGGGTCTCGGAACCCGCTCTTTGGTGTTTGGAATGAAATTTCCTCCGCCCCTCCCCCTGCAGGGTATGGAAAACGTCCCCCTCTGTCCCACCGTCGGCTCGAGCCCCCTAAAAGAATTTTATACGCTGATTCCATATATGTTATTAGTTTTCTTCTACCTATCGTAGTTTTGGAGATATAAAAAAAAATAAAAAAAAAAGTAAATTTTTTTTTTCATTTTCCATACAAATTTCTTACCATTTATGTTTTAAATTTTTCTTGTACTATCTTATTTCGATGACTTTTGCCAGTTGTTTTTCTTTTTATGTTTGTATTATATATATATATATATATATATATATATATATATATATATATATATATATATATATATATATATATATATATATATATATATATATATATATATATATATATATATATATATATATATGGTTTCAGGATGTAAAATCACAAATATCTCAATCCATATTTCAAAAACTACAAAGCTACAGGGAAAAGGAATACATTGCTGGAATGCTGGTCCAATTTTATTACCAAAAATTAAAAAAAAAAAAAAAAAAAAAAATATATATATATATATATATATATATATATATATATATATATATATATATATATATATATATATATATATATATATATATATATATATATATATATATATATATATATATATATATATATTCTTTTTAAATGAATGAGTCACAGAAGATTTTACTCTTCGTCAGCGGGATTCGAACGTTGGACTCCGCGTTGCTGAGTTAACAACAACCGGATGCTCTAACCACTAGGCCATCCACGTCCCAGCAATTATGGGATTCGAAACCGAGAGCTTTAAAAGCTATGCTTGAAACTTTCTTTTTTGGGAAAGTGGATGGCTTAGTGGATAAAGAAGCTCTCGGCTGTTGTTCACTCAGCGACGCGAGTCCAGCGTTCATCCTGCTGGGGAAGTAAAATCTCCTGTGACTCATTTAATACCCAAATACCAAAGAGCGGGGGTTCCGGAGACCCTCCCCGAAGGGGAATTAGTCCTACCCCGTAGTTCCCCGGAAGGCCGAGACCCCGACTCCTGCCATCGGTGCGGTATACCCTTGGGGTATTCTTTAGTTAAAAAAAAAAGCAGAATTTAATAGAAAGTCTATTTATTTTAACGAGTAACCAATAAAAGGTCTCTAAATAGGCTCTCTAATCATATTACTATAATTATTAACAATAATTCTTTTTTTTTTTTTACATTTTCTAACTACAATTTCGCAAGTTCCAAAAATGTCATCCCTTTCCTCCCTATTCTCTTTTAAAGTATAATTTTTATTTTTTATTTTATTTTTTTTTTTTACATTTCCGCACTAAAATTAGACCAGCATTCCAGCAATGTATTCCTTTTCCCGGTAGCTGTTGTAGTTTTTGAGATATGGATTGTGGCTCTTCTAGAGGCTGACATATATATATATATATATATATATATATATATATATATATATATATATATATATATATATATATATATATATATATATATATATATATATATATATATATATATACTGTAAAATGGGGGAAAACTGGTTTCGGTGGGTAAAACGGGTAAGTTTAGAAAATGTGCTATATTTTCATAATGGCAACCTTCTTAAATGCTATAAAATAAAGAAAATATTAAAAATGTGAAAATAAATATTTTTAGTAATTTTTTGAAAAATGCTAGTGTGAAAATTTTTTTTTGGGGTAAAACTGGTAGGTGCGTCGGTTTAAAATGTAATTTAATTTTTATTTTTCGTACGTTTGTGACTTACTAATTTAATTAATAAAAATATGTAATACAAGTATTAAACGTGTTAAAAAATAAATTTGGGTAGAAAAAAACATGTAAAACTTAAACTTTACTAGCATTACTGAGCATCATATTTTTTGGTAAAACTTTACATTACTGTACGCCGATTTCTCGAGAACTACGATACTTACAAGAAAACCAATTACATATTTAGAATCAGCGTATAAAGCTTATTCGTGGAGTGTTGTAAAAAATAAAAAATTATATATATATATATATATATATATATATATATATATATATATATATATATATATATATATATATATATATATATATATATATATATATATATATATATATATATATATATATATATATATATATATATATATATATATATATATAAATAAATAAAAAATTATTATTATTATTTTTAACAACATTACAATAATAAGCTTTATACGCTGATTCCAAATATGTAATTGGTGTTCGAGATATTGGCGTACTATAATGTAAAGTTTGGCCTATTTTTTTACGTACATAATTATCAAAATATAATATATAACACACGGTAATATAATACATACCTAGGTATTTATACTTATATTTATATAATAAAGGAAGAAAATATTATTGAAAACTAAAAAAATTATTTATACATGAAAATATAGTTACCAGTTTTACCTCGTTACCAGTTTTACCCCAACCAGTTTTACCCCAAAAGTGAAACCACTTAATAACTTAAAAAATAATATCACTAAATACAATTACATACATGGAAACTCTTAATTTCACACCTTTTTATATGCTGTTAATGCGAAATGATGATCTCTTCAGTTTTAGAGATTGTGCAGACCTTAACTTTTTTTTGCAATTTTTCAAAAAAAAAAATTTTTAAATGGGGGAAATTTTTTTGAACTATAGTTGTAATTTATTGGATTTAATTTTGAAATAATATTAAAATATAGTCTTTTATCTACCAAAAAAACCTTTCCCCAATTTCATAACGGTTGTCATTATGAAAATATAGCACATTTTCTAAACTTACCAGTTTTACCCACCGAAACCAGTTTTTCCCCATTTGACGGTATATATATATATATATATATATATATATATATATATATACCATATATATATATATATATATATATATATATATATATATATATATATATATATATATATATATATATATATATATATATATATATATGGACAAAGTTACTTAACGCCCACACGGAACGGGAGCTCGGATCAAAAAAAAATTTTTACAGGTAGCATCTATGATACATAAATAGATGTTCTAGGGTCGAAATTTTTTTTTTTTTTTTTAACCTGTTCTAGGGGCGAAATTAGGTTAGGTTAGGTTAGGTCAGGTCAGGAAAAAAAAATTTCATTTCGACCCTAAAACATCTATTTATGTATCATAGAGGCTACCTGTGAAAATTTTTTTTTGATCCGAGCTCCCGTTCTGTGTGGGCGTTAAGTAACTTTTACCATATATATATATATATATATATATATATATATATATATATATATATATATATATATATATATATATATATATATATATATATATAGATAATATATATAATAATAATAATAATATATAAATATTAGCTATATATATATATATATCATATATATACTTTATATATATGTATATATATATATATATATATATATATATATATATATATATATATAACTACTATATATATATATATATATATAAATATATCCATATATATATATATATTATATATATATATATATATATATATATATATATATATATATATATATATATATATATATATATATAGAGAGAGAGAGAGAGAGAGAGAGAGAGAGAGAGAGAGAGAGAGAGAGAGAGAGAGAGAGAGAGAGAGAGAGTAGCGAAAAAAGTTGCTGGAGTCACCACTGATATATATATATATATATATATATATATATATATATATATATATATATATATATATATATATATATATATATATATATATATATTCTTATATATAATATATATATATTCTTTTTAAGTATATATATATATATATAACGCTGGTAACACTTGCAAAGTCAAAATAATCAAGGTCATTTGCTCACAAACTACAAACCCCTGCCAAACGTAAAATAATTATTTGTTTATCAAACTGATTAATTATTTATATTTTTATCAAACTGATTAATTATTTATTAAATTATCTTACCACCACTTACTGGTTGTGGGTAGTTAAAAATAAACAACTTAAATTGGCTACAAACAAATGTCAAAATAAAAAAAATGTATGTCTTTTATAATAAAAATTCAATTAAGTTTTTCCAAATTTTTGTGTGAAAAGTTTATACAAAATTGTTTTGGGAGTCGAAAGGAGTCGTTTTTTTTTTACTCGACTCCCGACTCCGACTCCCAACTTTTTGGGAAATCGACTCCCGACTCCGACTCCGACTCCTTACCCCTGAAAACGCTCGACTCCCGACTCCCCATCCCTGATATATATATATATATATATATATATATATATATATATATATATATATATATATATATATATATATATATATATATATATATATATATATATATATATATATATATATATATATATATATATATATATTGCCTCTGGGCTCCCCTTATTTGGGGTCCATGCCATATCCAGAAACCCAGTAACCTCCACTAGGTGGAGTCACAGGTCTCTCAGAGTGAAAATCTGATAGTTCTCTGTAGGGAGTGAGTAGGGGGGCCATCTTAGGAGGGAGGAGGTGATTGACTGTTTCAGCCTCTATTAGGCATCTTGGAGTTGGAACCTGTGTCTGTATACCTGGGTGATGCCCAGATCTATTCTAGAAATTGAAATTTACATCTTTTGTCGAAGTGTATTTTGTGTTGCTGATATTTCCATGGGCGGAATTTTATAAGGTGATTTGGTGGATGATTGTTGAAGTATTGTTGTGTAAAGTATGTGTGAATATGTTTGGAGGAGGGGGGATGTTTCTAAAGAGTTCACTGTAGTAGAGGGCAGCAGAAGAAAAAGGGGATTTTAAATGATGTATAGTGTGATCTTGTAGGTAGTTGTGGGTTGGGTCAAGAGCATTGGCATAGAATTGTGTTCTTATCATGTCCAAATGATCCTGAATGGGGATAATTTTTGTTTCTTCATGTAGATGTTTAATTGGAGTGGTTTTCAGACAGCCTATGATTGTTCAAAGGGCAGCATTTTGATTCTGTTGGTGGATGAGGTTTGAGGGTACCAGATTGTTGATCCATAGTTTAATGTAGTTTTTGAGAATTGTTTGTTTGTTGTTGTCAGTGTTTTTGACTCATTGCTGAAATTGTGTTGAGATAGAGTTTGTAGGACATTTAGTTTTCTGTATGCTGTGTTTACATATGATGTTTTGTAGGGTGAGGTGTAGGTGAAGTGGGTGTAGAAGGTTATATATATATATATATATATATATATATATATAAAAAGATTTTTCACCTATGACGAGACATCGATATGTCTATGATGCTCACAAGAATATATATATAACTATATTTATATATATATATATATATATATATATATATATATATATATATATATATATATATATATATATATATATTTTGTTGAAATTTTTCATTTTGCTAATAATTAAGATTAGGCTAAGCCTATTCTTTTAAATACCAAATTTATATATAAGAACTTGTTTTGATTAGATTGATTTTCTTGAACTTAAAGACTTTGAAACACACAAGATTACGGATGAACATCATATTAAATACTTGAACAAATTTTATAACTCCAACCGGTAAGTAACTTCTTTATTTTAAATGATAAATTGCAAAAAAAAAAAAGAAAAAGTTGTAAAAGTAGCTTTTGCAAGTTGTAGTTTATATATATTTTTTAATATAATTATTTTTAATTTTAGTGTTGAATACTTGAAACCTAAGAATGGAATCCATATAGATGTGATAACTGATAATCCAAAAATTCGCCACATAAGTGAGATTCATACAGTTTTTGTGGAAAGAGGTTTGTTATATATATATATATATATATATATATATATATATATATATATATATATATATATATATATATATATATATATATATATATATATATATATATATATATATGCAACTATATATATATATATATATATATACCGTAAAATGGGGTAAAATGGTAAACCCGGGGGAAAATGATAAATGCCCAAAAGAAATTTAAATTTCAAAATTTATGGTACAAGGTTGTAATTATTATACATTTTTTAAAGCTGTATCTGTAGATTATGCTTTAATATACATTTTTAGTTAATTAAGATAATAATATAAGATGTCTAAATATGTTTAATATTTTTTTGTTTCGGAGTATAATTTTTTCATGGAATTTTGCTCTACAAACTAAGGTTTCTACATTCAAGTTTTTATTCAGATAATTGCTCCAAACAAATATGGTAGTTGTAAAAATTATCTACGTAAGCACTGATGATGTTAAAATTAACAAAATATGGCTAGTGTAAGAAAAATATGTCTAAAACTAAACCGGGGTAAAATGATAAGCTATTCGGGGGAAAATGATAAATGCCCCAAAAAAATTTAAATTTCAAAATTTATTCTGCAAGGTTATAATTATTATACATTTTTTAAAGCTGTATCTGTAGACTATGCTTTAATATACCTTTTTAGTTAATTAAGATAATAATATAAGATTTCTAAATATTTTTAATTTTTTTTTTTCGGAGTATAAATTTTTTCATGGAATTTTGCTCTACAAACTAAAATTTCTACATTCAAATTTTTATTCAGATAATTGCTCCAAACAAATAAGGCAGTTGTAAAAAGTATCAAGGTAAGTACTGATGATGTTAAAATTAACAAAATATGGCTAAAACTAAATCTGGGGTAAAATGATAAGACCATGTTTTTTGGAGTTTTTATTATTTTAATTTTTTTGATTTTTTTTTCATATAAGTATATGAACATGTTCTATAAGGATACTCATATTATTATATATATTTGTATTTCTTTCATTTTTTTCCATTTACCATTTTCCCCCGATTCAAAATATGGGGACCGCATTTTTTTAAGGCCAATAAAATATCATTATAATACAGTTTTATATTATTCTTTTTACATGTAATTGCTCTTCAATGACTATATTTTACATATATATTAAATAAATATACATAAGATAAACGATGTACTTGTAATGAATTTTTATTTCTGAAAATTTTGAAAAAGCTTACCATTTTACCCCGTTTTATGGTATATATATATATATAAAATATATATATATATATATATATATATATATATATATATATATATATATATATATATATATATATATACGGTATATATATATATATATATATATATATATATATATATATATATATATATATATGCTCTTTATATATATATATATATATACTCTATCTTCTATATATATATATTATAATCTCTAACAACTCCCAGGAAGGAGCTTTACGCCCTGTCGAGTTGGTCCAGCATCTTTGCCTTCTGGCCTGCAAACTCTCAACCCTAAAACCTTGCTCTACAGTAGAAGAAGCATTTCTCGGCTCCTCTGGTTTCTGACGCCAGTCCTCAAGTTAGACACTCTCAGGTAGGGTTTTCGCCCTTTCAGTAGAACTAGCATCTTCTTCCATTAGGCCTCAAAACTCGTTCTCTCAGAGCTCTCCAGAGGATCCTGCTTCTAGGCTCATAAGATTCAACGCTGGTCCAAGAGTATTGCAAGCAGAGGGAAAGGACTGTGTTGATTGCCCTGTTGCCCTGTAACCATGAGAAGAAAAACTGCGTCAAAGCCTCCAACACTAGACCAGAAATCATTTATATATATATATATATATATATATATATATATATATATATATATATATATATATATATATATATATATATATATATATATATATATATATATATATATATATATATATATATATATATATATATTAATTTGAAATGAAATTTTGACGATGACGATTATAGTAAATTTTGGCGATGATGATTAATTGAAAAAGTATATTTCCTGTATTCCCCTGTGTTACCCTCTGAAAAGGGGATAAAGCACGTGAAAAGGAAGTTTTTAAAATAATAATAATAAAAGTTAATGAATATGAAAAGTATTTATTAATGGAAATAAAGAGACATGTTTGTGGTCCGTAATGATTTCTTAGGTCAAGTGGCTGTTCCTCATATATGTATAAAATATTTAGACCAGGGACTTAAATGTAAGGTTTCCAAGTTTGCAGATGATAACAAATTGGCTACCTCAGTAAGGAATAATGATGGTTGTATAAAGATTTAAAAGATAAGGAGGGAGCTGTAATCGTTGATGGGATGAGCAGGTTCATTCCTTCTTCAACTAAATCTTTCACTCCTCATAATTCATGGTTCGATCGTGCTTGTTCTCCATTCAGGCTAGAGACAGTGCATATCAGGGGTGGAAAAATATTCGTTCTCCTATCACTCTCGCTAATTTTCATTCGGCTTGAAATCGTTGCAGGGATACTCTTTGACGAGCAAAGCGGGCTTTCATCAAACGAAAGTGTGCTAACCTTCTTGGTTCTCCTACTGACAAATCTTTCTGGCCTCTTGCCAAAAACATCTCTAGCAACTTTTATGCGTCCCT
>JABUQX010053242.1:0-12500 GCA_015478945.1 Trachelipus rathkii
CCAATAAAACTAAAGTCATAACTATAGATATATAAATAAATTATATGAATTTATAAGAGAATAATATAAAAAAAATAATACATATAGAGATAAAAAAATAAAATTAAATAAAAAAAATTATATAGATAAATAAATATATATATATAAAATCCTAAAAACTTTAATTTAAAACATTTAGGAAAATATACATATACAAATAACAATTATAAATTATATATATAACTATAACAAATTAAAAAAATAATTTATAGATTAATAAGAAAAAGATATTTATATATTAATATATATATATATATATATAATTATATTCAAAAAAATAATATATTAAAGTATACATATATATATATATATATACTACCATTCATTCACTCCTTTTTCCCCCAGATTGGAAGTGGGTGCGATCGCAATCCAACCGCATATACATCTAAAATAGAGAGGAAATACAGACTTAAACGAATAAGGCAGAGTAATTAAAACAAAGTAAGAGAACTCACACACAACTTACCTTCTTAGAGAGTCACCATACTATTAGGTGAGACACAGTGCAGTCAAAAAAATTCCCACTAATATTATCCCCTGGACTTAACAAGGAGGATGAGATCTGGAGACTCGTGACCGTCATCTGTTGGTATTTCTTGTCAGATAGTAGGGTTTCTTCCCCTGGTCAGGCCCACAAATCATAGACCGGCCCTCACCAAAATAATCCTTAACACCACACAGTTGACTACTGTTAATATAGAAACGTCACTATTCTCGCTCCCTTTCAAACTCCATTCCTCTCTTCCCAAAGCAATCATTCTTACTGACTAAATCCACTTTTCCTTCTGTCTTCCAGCCGGTCTATTTACTATACAATTCCTATCTATATCATTCCGCTTAACCATAACCAATTTAGGACCTAATCACTTTTCAAAATATGACCAAAAGCTCTCAATGAACTCTTCATTTCATTCTCGTCTATTATCTCCTTTTCTATACATACACAATAACAATAGTACAAACGCAATATTTTGCGTTTTCATTCCTCATTTTAGATCAATATTCATTCTCACGAAACACAAATTTAAAATTATAATTAAAAACAGAAAATAACGCCTGCTAGAGAATTGTCCATTACTGAACATACATAATACATTAGATATATGTACGCGTGTGAGTATATACACACTCCAGACCATAGTTTAAATATTTACTGAGAACATGGTTAAAAGAAAAATAAATACAATATAATAAATAAATAAAATAAGATAATTAAATTAAAATAAATTAAAACTAATATACAAATTTAAAACAAACCAAAAACAATGTAGTACACTGGTTATATCACAATGAAACCTATAACTCCATGAAAAAAACAACTAGTTTACAATTCCTTGACTGAACACTTATATATAAAGTTTACTTTATGCTCTCGCACCTATAAGGATTTTAAATTGAAGCCAGCCACCTTCCCGCCATATTCACAAACTTTCCTACGTAAAATCTCCACATCCGTTCCCCTTTTCATTAACCTTATTTGTAATATTTAAAATCAGACATCTTGTTTTCAGTATATCTTTTGTCAAGTCAGGCTCTCCCCTCTTTACTATTCTTTGCTCTTTTACCCTTTCCCACATGTTGAGAGCGTTTGGATATGTATAATCCTCTTCGAAGGTTACATGGACTGCCGTTTCTCGTCTGGACCGTGCAACTATATATTACACATCTTTAATTACCTTATTTGGAAATGCTTTGTTCCTGGCAATGGGTGAATTTGGCTTTTTGATGAGTGTGATGGTTGTTCGCGACTCTCCTGGTGCACTTTTCACTTCGATTTGCTTATTTAGTTTTTTTGAGCAAATTGTGGAGACGCAACCATCGATTGATGCCCAAGTACTTTGCAGGTTCCGCTTCAATATGCATCTTATTTTTGGAATTTACCGTATACGGCTGTTCTTGGTACTTTCTCTTCATTAACCTCTTGTGTTGGAGTCATACGCCTGATATTAAGATTAGCCATGTCGGGCTTCAAGTTACTCTAAATGCTTACCCCAGTTCCGGTTGGATCGTCCAAATGGCGGCATCACCCTCTCCTTCTGCTTCCTCAGAGCTGGCCTTTTTCCGTGCAACTTTTCCCTCTTCCCGGCCCCTCATTCTCCACCCTCGCTCCGTTGTTTCTATACGTTCGCGGTCTTATCTTTCCCATCTACATTGGTCTCATCTCTACACACCTTCTCTCTATCACATAATCTCAATTGATCGTTGCGATAACGATCTCCACTCCATCGAGCTTCTCAGTAGTCTATTCCCCCCTTTCCACCACTCCTATATACCTCCCATTCTACTATTTTTTCCCTCTCAACTCTACTCTTCCCTATCTGGTTCCAAAATCGGCAAGTGGAAATTTCTCAATTGGAATTCCATACCTTTTCTCATTGGATTGTGAAGTGTTTTAGATCAGTAACGGATGGAAGTTTGGATTTTCCAAAAGGAATTTCCCCAAAATTTCTGGTAAGGGTGGTAATTTTCTTGTTAAAACCGACTATAACCATATCATTCCCATGAAATCCCAGATCTTTTTTCCATATTGAAAAAATTGGAAAGTTCTATCCTGTGGTATTCGGAATTTCCACAAAGGAATTTCCAACATAAGCCTGGAATTTTCACTTGGATACCACTAAAATAACCCTATCAAGAATTTCAAGCTGACCCCTAATAGAAACAAGTACATTAAATTCTGAATGAAAATACCAAATAAAAATTTCCTCAAAAAGTTCATAATGAACCCAGAGATTTTTTCCAAAAAAGGAATCCGGTTAAAACCTCTTTAATAGCCAACTGGGAAATTCCTCAATTTCTAAATCGAGGATCCTACGTTATATATACTATTATTATATATGTTATTATTAATATATATTATATATTGAGTATATTTTGTTTATAATATATTTATATTATATACTAATATAGCTAGGTTTTTATATATTTCATATTATATTTATATAATATATATTAGTTATTTATATATTTATGTATATGGTTAAGGGATTTTATTATATAATAGGGCTTTACTTAACTAGTAACTATATTTTATAGGTAATATATATAGGTATATATATATTATATATATATTATATACTATAATATATTATAATTAGTATACTATATACTAATATATGGCAGAGTGTAGTAGGAAAGTTGTGAATGGCAGGAAGGTGGCTGGTGCCAATTAAATCGTTGGTGATGTAAAAGGGACTAAGTCTGAAGTGCGCTAGAGTCTTACTACGTAGTATGTGTTACCTGTGTTATATTGTACTGGTAGTTGAGACTATGGTCTAGGAATAAAAGTTATAGATCAAAAGTTCAATGTTGTCAGATGGACAAATCTAGGGGCATGTCAGGTGGAGAAGAATTAATTAAAATGAGGGAATGAACGTATTAGAGAGAGAGGTGTGTGGTGTGGAGAAAGGGGTATATGAGAGGGAATAAATGAAAGAATGTTGAGAAGGTTTGGTCATGGGGAAAGGATGAAAGATAGTCGGTCTGTTAAAGCGGCATGTATAGTAGCTGAGTGTGTGGGAAACTCGACTTGAAGCTGGGAGAGCCGAAGAGAAAGTGGGAGATTGAGTCGGTGAGTCGCCAATGTCTGAAGGAGGAAATGTGAGTTTGCAGAGGCGAGAAGAAAGGCTGCATGGAACAGAGTAGTGAATGGCGGGGAATCTGTGAGGGGGTAAAGGGGGTTTGTTGGGCCGGCCTACCTGCTGGAAAGGGGATCTGGACCGTAACAAATTCGAGCGATTCTACTATGGTGAGGGTCTCAGTACGATAGTCCCCATTGTGAAGCTTTAAGGGTGGAATATGCCGCCCAGCTGCGAGAGTTCCATCGCATACAGTAAAAAATAAGGTAGAGTGGCGGTAAGGCTGGGCTGATTTCTTGTCGACTTATGTCAATCCCATCTTTTCTACGGCTTTCCTTATTACCGATGCTCAGTATCACGCACCTTTACTGCCATTGGCTGGGAAATAAAGGAAGATAAGAAAGACAGAAGAAATAAATAGATATATACGGTTTTATATATATATATAAGGTATAGTGATATATATAGAGTTTGATAGGTATATGAGGAATACTATATATATAATATAGACTTATGACCTTACTAGCTTATCATGAGGTAGATTTTCGTCAGTAGATATAACACGTTATTTAATTACCTAGGGTATGTATATTCTAAGGGGGGATATATTGTTATATTCTGTTATTGACTAGTTATAGTAACTGCGACCCATTATAAAAGTGGTTATCTTGAGTTATGTCCATAGCTAAGGGTCTCGTCGACGTTCTCGCTGTAGGAAGCTCTGGTGTTGGTTGATGGAGGTGGATTACTGATCGCTTGCGACGAGTTCTTCACCTAATATGGATTGTATATTGCCCTCTCGGGACAGGTGCGTAAAGTCAGGAGGTGGAACCCTTGTTTTCGTTTTTCGACATTGGTGTTTCTACATATCTTCTACTACGGTGTGTTCTTTTACGATGCGATATTCTACACAAGCGGCGTGCCGTTGCACTACCCCTAGTGGGTGGGGAACAGAGAAAGATAAAGATAAGTAATTCAGGGTTTAGAGAGAGGAATAGGTTACTCTTTGAAGATATTCTATTTTTGGCCCTGTCTTCTGGAAAATGAAATACCGGGTGGGGTCATTCCATTCAACTTGTGAATATTAAATTTTTTCTAAAAATTCAATCTTCTTCTCATTTCCCTCTGCAAAATTACACTTCTTATACTTTCCTATTACTTGCTTTGGACGGCTCTCCGTCTCACCTTGGCTAACACAATTGATTGACATTACTTTGGTGCTCACTATATAGTATATATGAGGTTGCTGTCTATGGCAACTCTGAATCGACAACGGTTTTTGCCTCAGGGGTAGGTTCAGAAAAAACTGTATCGCTATTAATCTGTTTCAGGGTTGAGGAATTGGTTGTTTTCCGCCCAAACAGTTTACTGAGAGGTTCCAAGTGTTAATGAGGCTTATCCGCCGCTTTTTCCCCGGTGTGTGAAGGTTTACTGGTTCTCTGTACATTATGTGTGGTGTTGATGAGGACTAGGTGTGCCCGGTGCCACCCTGTCTTCTTGGATAGGGAGTTGAGGTCTTTTAAATAGTTACATCTAGAAACTATATTAAACTTTCCCGGCTAGTTCTTTCAAAAACTATCTGTCGATCCGACTATCCATCGGGGCATGGCTGTTTGTACTGCACTAACTCTTGCCTCTACAGCCTGGTGATTCTTCACATGCGGCACAAAATTTCAGAGGGAGTTGGCATCGGGATTCCGTCACAAGGTCGCTCTCGTAGCACATAGGGTTGGCCCTGCTCTCCGGTTACAGAGGATTTATGTGATGAAGTATGGCTGGATACAGATCCGCAGGATGTGTCGTTTGTGATACCTCCTTCTTTTGCCAGTCACTCGGTCCTCTTCTGTGGAATAATCGTCTTCATTAGGTTTTGTTTCCTGCTGTTAGGTTTATCTCTCTTTTTTTTTAAAAACTCTGTGATACACCTCAGGGATCTTGCGGTAGGGGGTTAAGGCTTTTGATTTTAGGTACCGGTAGTGTTTTTATCATGTATTTGTTTATGTTAATCTGCCCCTCATAGGATAATGGCTGCTTGCCGATCGAACGTAATTTGGTTATTTCTGTAAAAGAAAAGAAACAGGTTATTTAAAATAGAAAATAGTTGAATATGATCATTTTAAGGTTGAAATTCAAGTAGATTATGTTGACTATATTAGTTATAACTATATTATAGGATCATATTGATTACGATGATGTTAATTATCTAGTATATATGTATATGTATATATATATTAGGGTAGTAGTTATTTACTCTTAAGTTAGGTCTTGGTATTTAATATTTGGTATATACTATATATATATATATATAGTAGTTTATAGTAATATGGGTATATGCCTTATATATGATGTTATATTAGTACGTATATAACTAATGTAGTTATTATATAGTATTATAAGTAATGGGTCTAATTATGAAAATTTAGCGTTCAGTACATAGTTAAACAATATTTTTTAGCAAAGTGTAAATGGATTCATAGTTTTCATGAGAGTACGCTGCTACAGCGCTTACAGATGTCCTCTGCCCTGATATAGGTTATAGTGAGCTATATGGGGGTATAATTGGTAGCTGATTAGATATAGGGTATATATATATGTATGTTGAGTAATTAGCCAATGTATTATAAGTAGGAGTTATAGCTAGGATGATATATAGAGTATAGCTATAGATATAGTAATATGTATAGCACTGTTCATATAGTAATTTCGGAAGTAAATGGCATCGTTCTACTGCTTCTTTACGTCCTCTTTTGCCCGGCCAAGACTGGGTACAGGTTAACCCTGTCCAGCGAGCGGAGAATGCTTAAAGCAGCTAAGATGAGACGATATATGTTGTTACAAAAGTCGACAAGAGAAGCCCCTTTCTTTAGAGCCTACCTTCCCCCTGTTTAGTTTGGGTCAATAAAGTTTTTTTTCAGATAGGGGGAATGACTTAGGTGATGACAGCTGTTAATCATGTGGCATGCGCTGTTTCTCGTTTTGGTTTATGGTTAGTATGTTTCTGGTGCCCGTTAAGGGGGTTCAGTGTTTGTTATACTCTGTTTTTTGTTTTTATTTTGTTGGTTGGTTGGTTTATTTTTTTGAGCCTTTTACTACTATCATATTTTGAAGTTTTGTTTCTGAACTGAACCTGCCAGCAATATCAAACCCTCATTCGCATCTAATATGCGTTGTACCATTTGTAATTTGCAGTTCCATCTGATGGGTGAATTAAAATAACTTTCAATATTCAACTTTTGTTACTAAAGTTCAGCTTGTAATTTTTTTTTTAGATCATGTCTAAAGGTGATTGAACTAAATCTTACGCGTGTCTTGGATGTTCTTGGTAAGGAAGGTTAGGAAGTTGTTTGAAGAATGTGTGTTTGTTAAGTTTATAATTTGGGTGTTTAGGGCGTTAATCTGTGCTGCGTTTGAGGTGGTGTGGGTGATATTTTTCTGAACGAGTTACGTTGTTTTATTAGTTGTTCTTTTCAAGTTTAGGTTGGGTTATCATTTTTTTATGTATCCTCTGCAAATTGATTTATTTGCTACTTCTGATTTGGAGTAGTGACAGTATATATGGCTTTGGTGTGTTGATGTGTTAGCGATATATAGGGAATGTATGTTGTTCTATATGGTTGGGTGATTTTGTCCAGTCTGTTTTTTGTGTTTGCTTGTATATTTTTTTGGGAGTGGGGGTAGTATGGGTTTTTTTGTTGCATTTTGGGTTTTATGAATACATGGGTGGTGGGGAGTTTAATGGTTGTGTTTACGCAGTGAAGTTTTACATGTCTAAATTTTGTATCATAGTGTTATGTCTGGGGGTGGGTTTTGGTTTTTGAGGTGGTCTAGGTGTTTTTTGTTGTTTAAAGATTGAGGTTTTCAGTGCTATATGTGGATTCCCTTTCGGTTGTTTCTTTGGGTGACCATGTAGGTGTGAGCTGGGAATGCCTCCCATTATGAGGTTTGGGAGGTGGAGATTTCAGTGAGGTTTTTCTGGGGCAATGAGGTGAGGTGTGTGGGGAATGTAGAAGTTTATTGAATTGTGTGTTTTTTTTTTGTTTATCATTATTCGTGAAGGGCTGTGTTTGGATGTTTTGTTAATGCGTTGTAGTAGTGTAAGTTGAGAGTGGAGTAGGGAAGCTGAACGATAGCGTATGGAATGGTTGAATATGGTAGGTAACAGAGCAGGGTGATAGGGGCTATCATAGACAAGAATGGAACGGGCTTCCCTGACGAGGTTTAGAGGGCACCGTGCCAACGCAATTAAATATACATATCAGCGTTGAGAGTAAAGAAAAATATATAACATACTCAAAAAATTTTTATTATGAAGATTTCTAGTGTATATTAGTCTGGTTACTATACGCTACGACTCAAGTATTTCTCCGACTCAACTCAAACATATAGCTTCTTTGGCTCCGCCTTGTCCAAGTAGGTAAATGTGCTTGCTTGGTTATTCTGAATAGATTTCTATTCTGAATTTTTTGGTTCGTTGCGATTGGTTGTCTACGCTGCACGCAGTCTCAGGACGATAGGTAAATATGTTTCTTATTGTCTCTTGATTTTAATTAATTTCGTTAAGTTTATGTATTTATATTTATGTATATGTATTATTAATTACAGTTACATTTAGTATTGATTTATTATTATTTTAGTTCTATTAGTGGATCGCTTGAGATAGATAACTTATAACTAGTTAGTTTATCTTAATATGTAATTATGCTTTTTGTTTAGCCTATATATTATTATTTTATTCTTGTGTGTGTTATTATTACTATTATTTCTTATTATTCTAGTTTTTTTTTTTATTTTTACTGTAATTTATTAAAAATTAGTTATCTTCAGATATCTATCTTTATTAGTCCTTCCTATTGTTATTTATAATTATATTAATAATTATTTAAATTAATATTGATTATTTCTTATAATTTCATTATTATTTAATTTTTTTATTATTGATTTATTATTATTATATATTAAAATTATTAATTCATATTATATTTATTTATTTTTTTATCTTTTTCCTGATTGATTATTGTTTTGTATATTAAAACTCTCTCTTACTCACTATTTTTATATTTTTCACAAAATATTTGTCAATACTTTTTTATTCAATTATGCTATTGTATTTTTGAGAAGTCAAACATCTCACTATTGATATCTTACCCACTGAATAGTACCTTTTACCTTAATTCCGGAAGTATCTTCACCACTTTTAGTATTTTCTAAATAACTACAATGAAGCCTATTTTCATTTCGTCTACTATACAAAACCCCAGCCCATGTCATTATCTTTTCCTAAAGTCTGATTTCTCAAATTATAAATTTCTCTCGTAAAAGCTTCGAATTTCTCTATGTTCTATTCTGCAATTTATTCATTTACATATAATAAACAGTATTCTTGGGTTCGTTTTAAATACTAACTTTTTTTATATTCAGGTCTCCCAGCCGGTCAGTGACCTCAAATTAATTCAATACTCCATCTATACATCAATTTCCGCTTATATTCCAATCGACTATCTTACCATTGATATCTTTTCACTCTATATTATCTCGTAGACCACTATCTTATAACATTACGTTCATTTTATTTCTCCATTCATTGAGCTCTCATAATTTCATCACTACGAGTTATTATATATATATAACTACTTATATACTATTATTATCCTCATTTATTATTTCTAGCTTTAATCACACTATTCATTCCATCCTATATAATGACTTTCCATACCTTGAACACATTTGATTAAGATATAAGGACAAATCTTTTGGCGAGCAGAACCACTGATCATTGTGTCACTATCTTACTTTATATGCCAAATTATTAGATACACAGGTTATATTCATAAGACGTACACAAATGTTATGATCTAAATTGTTATACTACAATGGAGAGTGGTGCCGCTTCGACATCTACACTCAATAGACGACTGAGAATAGACGATGTCACATGTCTTATAAAATCATATCTCTGTCAGATCACCAACTTTCTTATCTGCACGAGAGTCTCCTGTCATTCAATAATTCCACTACTCCACTCTCATTATATCCACACATATGCCTCTATATATTTAAACCACAGAGTAATAATCTATGTATTAAATATCCCTTAAAACTTTTACACACTTTGAGAGTAAGACTATTCGTACTCATCAACAATCACACACAACTCCATAACCATTATCACTCTATATCTATACGTATTACTATTCATAACACCTCATCCCATTTACTATAATACCAACCTCACTGTCCTTAAATTATCTCTCACTATACCTATACCTCATCAACACTTCCTCAATTCAGTTTCAGCACACTAATATCAAATACCGATCCACCGAATATAATATAAAGTGTATGTGATCTTTGTTATTCTCCTCAATCAACTCTATACATCCATACATACATATACATATCCTATATTTTAAATAAACATCAATTATTATCCTTAGACCATCATTCCCACTCTCAGAATTTCTTTCAAATTAACACTCCATCCATATACAAATGATATACCAGGAGACATAAACATCACAATAGTTCTAACTCCACGTTATATATTTAACTCTAAATACTAATATCAACCAAATTGAGACCATTATTATATTCTTTACACTACAGCATCACAATACGTCATACAATATATCTATATTGATACATCTAGTAAGCCTACTACCTATTATAACTCATCAATTATCACTAACAATACTGCCATAATTTTATAATATAATCATGCTATCTCACCTATTAAAAATAATAATATAAAAAACTTCGAAAAACATATTTCTATATTATTACATAACATTTCCTTCAAAACCTTAAATAAAATATAATTATCAATTCTTTCTCCACATCAGGGCCCTGTCATAATATGTTTCAAATATCTATACACAAGACAATTTGATCAATCCAATGACTATATATCCCTACCACTCCTATAACGCATCATTGTTCTTCTTCACACCAATCATCGAGTATAATTACAATATTCACCGAAGATCACTACGAATGGAATACCACATTTATATCGAAGTACCTAAAAATCACAGACATTACCATACCTAACAACAACTCAATAAAACTTAATTCACTCTATATTTCTAATCATGTAATCCAATACTATTTCTACGCTCTTAACGCCTTATAATTAAATTAAAAGGTATTTAGAAGTTTCCATTTATTTCTTCCACTCTCAATTCACCTTTCGGAACACATGTGAATTATATCATCCTCTATTTAAATAACTAGCTTTTATTTATACTAACATAACTTTCACTACAAAATTCCAATCATCATATTCTTGGCTCGTTTTTGATTCGCATCCATATTCACCAGGTAAATCACATCTTAATTACATTGCACAAGATTTTAACCATATTTTATTAATACTTATTATCTAACTCTATTACCTCATTAGAGTACCTGTATTATTTCCTCACTAATACTAATAACATCATGCGAGCTTGAAAAAAATTACTTCCTATACTACGCACCATCAAACCCCATCACTTCATATTCTATAACACCTATATCCTCATCATTACTGAGAGGTCAATATTGTTGCATGAATATATTATACGAGTATAGTGAGTTCTTTCCACACTATACTACTCATACACATCATCATACTTCATCAAAAAAAAGCAGTTAGTTTAAGATAAAGTCTACTTCAGAGCGCGAGTTTACTCATATATTTCTAAGTATGTAGAAATTCCCACTCTTAATTCCCATTTCACATTAAACCACATTATCCGCAGTGCGCTATCTTACAGAGAAAGAGCGCTTCTATACCAGTAATCCCCATTCCATAGGCCCCATTATCCAAATCTTTCATTCCTATCGTTTTCTAATCCTATACGATAATATAACTACGTATACAACCTTTTAGTGTTATATTATATCTTTTTTGCATCATATTTATAATATAATGCACAAAGCATTCTTTCTTATTTAGATGATCTTTAATATAACATTACATTTGCTTTTAGTACTATTGCATTCACGCTTTATCTTTTAAATTTATCATTATTAAACTCGTCTTTCATACCCTAATTATTCATTTCATATCCTCGAGTATTCTACTGCTTATAACTATTAATACTTACTTCCTTACTTATTATAGCAGAGCGAGTCCATCATATGGTCCTTAATGCACAACTATCTACTAAATTTTGTTATTATCCTATTACATTTACCCTAAGATTTGTTTCAGTTTTATAACTTAACTTAGTTATTACACATTCATATATATTAAATATATTATGTATAATATTATAATTTAACCGATTTTACTAATGATTTTGTTCCTAATCTTATATTAATTTTATATTAACATACTTATATCTCTTTATAATATATGTTCTTTAGCTCAATTATAATCTTCTCACATCACTTTATTTTTTAATACTCATAACTCCTTATTCAGTATCCAATATATTTATTAATAATATAAATTATAATTATATTCACTATTATCTATATATTATATTATTTATACATATAATATTTATCAAATTATTATAATAATTATATAATATATGGCTATCTTAATTATATTAATTATCTATATTAATTTTTTATACTCTTAAACAATTATAATAATTCCATTATAATTTAATTGATTTAATATTAAATTAAATATTTGGTAAATATAACAATTTATTATTATTTATTTAAATTATTAAAACAAGGAATTATTTTGTAGCCATTTTAAATTGTGTGATGTTTAATTTTATAAGTCTTAATTAATTTAATTCATATATTTATATTATATATAATAATATATTATATAGATTAATATGAAAATATTATTATTAATATTACTTATATATATTATATATTTATATATAATATATATATATAATAATAGTTTAATTAGTCTTTATTAGCATTGGTATTGCT
>JABUQX010053242.1:17500-22500 GCA_015478945.1 Trachelipus rathkii
CTATTAGGAATCTTAAAAATTGTGAAAAGTTCCATATTCTAAGAAAAGAATCTTTTCATTAAGAAAGAGGGAATCAGGAAACGGGCATGGAAACATGGTAATGTAGACTGAAGGGAAAATAGATTAATTTAAAAGTTATTAATAAATTTTTTTTGGTTGAGGGATAGCTAAGTAGTAAGAGAATAAGGCATATTGTACTATTTCGCCAAAGCAAGGGGTTTAGGGCAAATATACTCCTTCCAATTATCATTTTGTTTAAGACTAAATAATAAATTGTGATTATGAAATATTTATACATATAGTGATATATATACGTATATATATATATTACACCTATATATATCATAATATATATATATTATCTATATACTATTATCTATAACCCTATATAGTACCATACCTTTAAGTGAGAATACTCCCCTAATATAACCTATATTCATAATTTTTGGCGCGAAAATATATTAGCTATAGTTTATAACTATCATAATTTATATTATCATATAATATATATCTTACCTATATATTATCTCATAATGACTCATATATATATATATATAACATCCATAGGTTATATTCCCAAATACTACCTATACCCCTTCTTGTATAAGTAGGTTTAATATATATATATAATTATTCCTTGTTCCCCGCTACTTAACCCTATATATATATATTATTACTAACTACTAGTCACTCATACTTATATACCCCCCCCTTCCCCTCCCCCCACCCCCCTCCTGCGTCCATCCGCTCCGCTCCGCCTTACGTATATACTATATACTAAGTATACCTATACTACTATATTCACTCACTTATACCATCACTCCCTCACTACTACTACTAGTTAAGGTATGCAAAAAAGAAAACGTATTGGGAATATGCTTCATGTAATATTATCTCTGAATTAATATCATGAGAACAATTGAAATTAATATTAATAGGATTACCAGTATCAGTCTAAAATAATCCTATAAAAATGAAATTTGATGTGTGAATGACGATATGTTAAATGAAAGGATTGTGGAATGCAGTGTTCCAAATACAATGCATAACGTCATGGATTCGTCCTCCTAAATGCCCAACGCACGGCTACAAGTTGGTGCTTGAGTCGATATTCACACCCATAGACTTATGACCCATGTAAGAAAAACAGATTAGGCTGATGTACTATAATTGTTAGGTAATCACTTCTTCTTCTAGCCATTTACCTCCACATAACTCTCTATATTTTCACCACACCGAGACATATCACCTCTTAGTGTTCTGTCTTTCTTCGGTATACTCAACTCGTATTGGCAAACTGAGACAAATTTTTATGTTTACATACAAGTATGTGGATTTTTTCATGACAATATTTTAGAAACAGAAGGGCTAAACTTAAGATGTTCTGTAAAAACTTATTTTCGCACCGAGGAAAAGATCTATACACTTCCCAAATCGGTCTTAATCACTCTGTTCTTCGCAAAGGTCTGACTTCAATAGGTTACTATTTATTGAATACTCAACTATTATACATGTAACTCTCATAATCAACAATTTTTTAACAACACTTTATTTATTTTAGTTATCCTAGCTATGCTTGAAAGACATGTTTAGAGAAATTGGCATTAATCTCACCTTGACCTTCTTAAAAACCCTAGCTTCGTAGGAAATTTTTAATTGTGCCAGTTAGTTCAATGCGGTTCTGAAAATTCTTAAGTTATTTCAAAAGAGGAAATGCTAGTGTAAACCCCCATGGTCCACATTTCTTAATACTGGATCAGCTAAGAATGAAGTAACAGCTATGGACATTTAAATGTGTGTGTATTTGAACTCCTATACTAATATTATCAAAGTGAGACAAACAAAATGATTGGAATGTTCCATGTTGCTTTAACAACATCATCACTAGCAATATCTTTCTTCAGCAAAAGCATTAACCCGGCTCTAAGATGGAGATCTGTTTTATAAATATTATTCTTCAGGATAGAATATTTCTAGATTATAAATATAATAATACAAAAAGTTTCCAAATTCCGTGGCTTTCCAAGTAATTATCCATTTTGCTATAAGATCGTGTTCTTCTGTTTATGTGTAATTTGGAATGCTTAGTTGTAGCAATGGCTTATACTAATATTGAACCTGAAAATAATATATAATATATATGGATTTAATGTGTTCGAAAGATAAAGTTACAATATATGATATTATATATATAATATATATATATATAATATATATATAATAAATATATATATATAAATTATATAATATATATAATATATATATAATATATATAATATATATAATAGTAGTATATATATACATATATATAAATATATATTAAACGTAAAAACTTTCCTATAATTCCAAAAATTTGTAATTAAAAAAAATTTTTTTATTTTTTTCAATTTTTATATATATTTTTTTATAATCAAAGTAAATATTAAATTTCATTTCTGAATTATTAATAAAATGAGTTCTTGTTGCCAGTTTGCTATTTATTTATTTTATTTTACATATCTCATAGAAGTTGAAATTTTCTTAAAAAAAACTGGTTCACATTACCCATTTTTAATGGTATATATTATATATATATATATATAATATTATATGATATTATTATATAATAATACTATATATATATATATATATATAATATATAATATATATATATATACTATATATATATATATATAATATATATATATATATATATAATATATTATATATATATTCTTATTTATTTGTTTTCTTCTTTTTAATTATATTATATTTGATTATATAATTATATAATATAATATAATTATATATATATATAATATATATATATATATTAAATATCTATATATATATATAATATATATATTATATATATTATATAATATTATATAATAGATAGTCAGGCAAAATCCTGAAGACACTGCATGTAACTAAAAAAACTATAACAAGCTACAGGAAAATAAATAATAATTTATTAATCAGGAGACATTTTTACACACATGAAAAAATAAAATATAAAAAAAAAAAACGCATATGGGAAAAAATTTAAAATTGTTTAAAATGTTGGAAAACTGTATGTATAAAATAATTACCATTTTTGAGGATTCGATTTAGATCGACTACTCGAGGGAGCACTTCCAATCATTGCCAGATGTTGAAATTCTTAACTGAATTACTAAAGGAACCAACAACAGGGAAACAGACAGAAGATTGAAAGTCGGGTTTCTCGAGCCTACCGGGGAACACGGGGGACGTCGTCTCCCCCCTCTGTCGGCTCGACCCCTATAAAGAAGGAAATAAAAAGAAAAAATACATTTCCCCAGAGCAAATAAAAAAAAAAACACTATTTCGGTAACCTTGCTCTCTTATTACGCAGGATTGAGTTGATGGCGAGCGACGCTTGCCAGAGCCTAAGATTACTACTAATTTAAGGTGTTTATTAGTAAATATTAGAATAAAATAATTTTTTTTTTTTAAGTTTCCAATACGATGAAATTTGCTTGCTGAAAATTAAATGGTTATCAATTTTACGATGTAGCTGCTTATAATTTTTTTAAGTTATCATGCATGTGCTTCGCGATGCTGGCCTCTATAATATATATATATTATATATTATAAAAATATATTATAATATATATATATAATATATATATATATTATAATATATATAATATATATATATATATATTATTATATATATAAAATATATATTATATATTATATAATATATATACCTGTATACATACGTTGTTTTTGGCGAATCCTATATACCATGGGTTTTCTCTATTAGTAAAGTATAGTTCAAATATAGTCCTCATTACCCCTAATAAAATAATATGCATGTATGCATATACACAAATAACATTGAATCCTTGTAAATCAGTTAGAGGCGTTGAGCCTTTAATTTCCTTTACAGCCTTATTTGTCCTCATTGCAATTTTGTCACATTTTTGCCACTTCTTTTTTGTTCTCCGTTTTGCATTATTACCATAAGGAAATCTTACAGCATTTGATTCATATATTCCATGAATTTCACAGTAATTGCATGAAGAATATCCAGAATGATTAGTAAAATTTAAAATTTTTGCTTTTGCTGGTGCATCAGCAACACAAAGTAATGGAAAAATTCTGCTCATTTTAGTTATTTCGTTACTTTTATAGGTTACACCTGTGTTTTGTAAAATTTTCATATTTCTAACAAAGACTGTTAGCAAACTTTGGATATTTAGATCATTTGTCATTTGACTACTGCTTATCCAAAATCCAGCAGTAAATATATTTTTAAATCGGAATTTTAAATTTATTTCATTTATTGTTATAAATATAGGCCATGCCTGGAGTGTACTGGATTTTGAAAGTGGTGCCCCATCTAAACTAAAATTAAATGTTAAATCCCTTTCCGGATCAAAGCCAGCTTTCAAAAGTTCCTTATATACTTCACCATCAAATACATCTCGTATGATGTTATCATTAGATCTTGTACATTTAATATTGGAAGCATTAACAGTTAAAAAATTTTCAATTTTTTCTTTCATATCAAAAGTAATGAAATAGTTTGTGCATATTGTACCACAACACAACATTTTTGTATCACTGTTATCTTCACTTGTGTGAGTGTTTTTGCATTTAGCACAATAAAAGTGCATTTCAAAGCTGTCATAGGTTTTTAAGGGAGCAAATAACTTGAAAAGTGTTTCGGGTAGAATGTTGGATCCAGAAATAAAATTTATCATTGTTATCATATCTTTTAAAATAGCATCTGATAATTTATGTTTTATATATATTCCCAAAAGTAGTAACAGATAATCTTTTTCTGTTAACTGTTCCTGCAAATAGCAAAAAAATATTTTTAGTCTCTAGTATATCAAGGTTTTGATTGAAATTTAAAACTGAAATTACAAGATTATTACCTTATCATTTATTTGAGGAACAGTTTTAAAATCATCTTCATTTTCGTAGTCAAAAACCTTTCTTCTGTTAACGGGGTGCTTGTTTAACCACATACCTTATGAAATTTATTA
>JABUQX010053242.1:27500-37500 GCA_015478945.1 Trachelipus rathkii
TATTATAACAAAGAGGAGACAAATGATTAGAGCATGTACGTCTATCACCCACGGTACTCTAAGGGATCTCGAAATATTTATTAGCATCCCTTATTTGAGAATATATATATATATATATATAATATTTATATATATCAGTAAATATATACTATTTCATATATGAAAACGCTTTAAAGTTTCCAGCAGGACTCTCCAGGAACGGAACCCACTTGTGTTCATCCAATGACGGTTTCATATGTGAGTTTTTTTTAGTCAGTGTAATTTGGGTTTCATTGTTGAATAATTTCCTAACCTGGATATTTTCCTATTGATTCCAATATGAAAATCTTACGTTCAACTGGACCATCCATTCCCTGATCAATTTCCCATATGCCATTGTTTTTGCTGGGTAGCAAGCATAACCTAACGCATACCGCTATTACCGCAGGAGCGATCGTATCAGTTATATCAGGACCATAACGGAGGGGACTGTGGGTGAGGAGTTATTGTAGCGACGAGATAGTGTTTACTGTGAATGATGAATCCACAACATGAGAGAGAGTGTGAGTAGGAGGCAAGTATTCTTCTAGACTGACTATTACGGCTATAGGCAAGTGTTTTGATATCGAATTAATTCCGCCCGAGATCTCGCCTGCGCTGCTTTTACAAAATAATCATTCGTTTTGGGTGGGTACGGGGTCTTTTGTGTATTGCCTGTAAACGTTTTCTTCTCTCTTGTTGACTTGGTGCGCACTCTTGGGACCACCAAAGGGTTGCCGACTAACCTGCCTGAGGATGACTGCGGGATGCAAGCTTCCGCTGCCGAGATGTCTGACAACTTTCTGGAAGAAGCAAAAGTCATTCACAACAGTCGAAATCGGTTAGTTGAAAGGAGAAAGACGGGATACGCGAGCGAGTTAGCATACTAGATCAGTACAAGGAATCACGTGTTCCGGGATAGTGAGTATGCAGGATGAAGGCGTAGAGAGGAAGGTTGACTTTATTGGAGAGTAGATGAGATGCATATAGCAGCGTTCTTGGGTGGCAACAAGGTCCACTGTTAATGCTAATCGGGAGAGATCATGAATCTCTGCGAATATAATCAAAGCGGGACCTAGGCAAAACGATCCATAAGGGATGGGAGCAAAAGGAAATTCACAATACAAGAAGAAGTGTGTGTATCTAAACGTTCATATAGATGAGGCTGGGTCAGTCCTTATGTGTTTATTCAGACATGATCGCCAAGGAAGAGAGTTGTAGAGTAGATACTCATGCTTATAGATCTTAGGTATGTGAGGATTGGGAAAGTACACTCCACGGAGGGTGGGAGAGAGGTTGCAAGTCACCATAGTAAAAACAACTCCGGAGTAGGAGCTGTTTAAAAGATACAAAGCCACATGTTGCGACCTTTAAATGAATTATTGCCTAGATCTCAGCACTGGCGAGCTACGCTAAATACCGATGGATGGGACAGCAGTGCATACTTCTTGCGCTACTTGAATTAGCAAGTGAATTTGGTTTGAGAGGGTATACGTTGAGTTGGCCGTATGAGGTCGAGATCGTGAATGATACACGCCCGTGGCCGACCTCCATTGTTATACTAATGATCACGGATTATTGAGCTAACTGTCTAACTAGGCGGGATTTTATTGACACTTCCCAAGCACAGAGATAGGCTATCGATCATCGGAGTGAGAGTTCACTATTCCATTGAGAGAATATCAGATTAATGAACGCGCCTTTGGTGTATGCACATATGTTATGATTACATTAGGTCATACACGAAGTTCTCTACTGAGAAATTAGAGTAATAGCGCCACGTCAATTCCGATTGAAGGAAAGTAAGTCATATGATAGTTTGATGAAATTATATGGTGGGTCTATTAGAGGAAATTGTCTCTATGTGACTGGGGGCAAATGTTAGAGGTGGTTCAGATTGAGAGGGAAGGTGAGACTGGGTCACGGCGAGGAGGAGAAACAAATACCTGGGGGGAAAGTAGTCATACACCAGAAGATTTAAGGTTGTATGACCTTTTTATGGAGGATTTTCAGATGTAGTTTGTGAAAGAGCTTCACCATGAATGCGAGATAAGTTAAATTCAACCAAATCCAACTTGTTATGTTGGTTTGGTTGGTTAATAGAAGAGAGCATTCGTAATGCTCATATTTATTAGTGAGAGCAGTATAGTAAATCCGCTTGGCAGTAGTAGGTGTAACCGAAGGTATGTGTCGTTTTTGAGAATGGTTGGCGTTATACGACATCGATTTCCAATTTGGATTCGATGAATTGGCAAGGTTCTGATTTCTGGAGAATTTTCTCAGTAACTTTCATCAATGCGGGTGATTTTTTGGGCATTGGGCATTTGATTGGAGAATGGGGAACCTCTGGGTCTATCTTCATGCCTCCAACATGACCCAGAACGCTTAGAGCGTTGGCGACGTTTACGTTGAACAGTTTCCATTCACCTTTCTCGGAAGTGCAGGAAGCATTAGATAGAGAATGGGTCATCACATCAAGCTCCATTTGGAGCTGTTATCCAATTCATCTTCTAGGGTATACGAATCCCTAGAGAAGTGCTGATAAAGGAAATCTGGGAGAAGAGTTATAGAAGAAGATCAGAAGAGCTGACTGTCTTTGTAGACTATTATGGTGGTTGTGGGTTGTTCAATAGCTGGGATTGTTTTGGTGGACAGTCTTTTGAAGCCTTTGCTTTTGTCTCTCCAGAATAGACTTATGGCGAGGTCCTCTTCTGAAGTTTGCAAAATTTTTACATCTGGGGTTTACTTGTCTTTTGTTTTAAAAAATCGGTGTTGCTCTATATTTTAACGAATTCTTTTAACTTGGCGACTATCTTTTCGTGTGTTTTTTGAAAACATCTTTGTGCAGGGATTCTTACGTAATAGTGGGAGGTGCGAATTGAGAGAGAGAGAGAGAGTCCCCAGATGATGTAACAATAAGTTTGGTGAACCACTTTGGTGAGTATGGGACAGTGTGTCCTGGCAGGAAATGTTTTCCCAAATTTTTAATGGATGAGCCATGCTAAAAGTTTTTCCTCTAATTTTCCCTTGAGTGCTCTGTACTATGATGGATGATTTACTGATGATAAATTGTTGATAAGCTTTTTGGGGACCGGGAAGATTGAATCAAGGGCTGCTTTTGTACTCTTTGAGAGTTTTGGTAGTGTGGCGCCAGTACATGGTAGACACATTGTCAGTACATCCTGAATGTTTCAATGGAATTTCAGAGAGGGTTCTGTTAGGATAGGGTTTGTGTTGGCGATTAACAGCGCGGGGCGTGGGGCAAACCGTAATTGTGCGTAAGATGATTTTGAATTGTCTGGTAATTTTCCTTACTGGCAGTATAAGCATCCCTCTCCTGCTCATGTTATGTATGCGTACGATAGCCGTACTAACAGCTCCACTGTCCACCGGTAAGACACTGCCATTTGAAAGAAGAGCACTGTAAGGGTCCATTGCAGTTTTCCTACATGTTAGGGGTGATTATTCGACACTGGAGGTCGTGAAATAATTCTCGCAATTGGCATCATGTCATCTGTCCTGTCCACATCATTTCTCGGGGATGACTCCAAGCACCGTTGACGATTGAAGCAACGTCTCGATCACACGTGGATGTGAACCAATCTATTTTGTGACGAGCTTGAGTAAGGTGCGATAGGCTTATTACAGTATGCAGCTGAGAGGTCCTGGGATGGAAATGCTTGGGAACCGTTTGTCTCAGTGGGTATTCCTCTAGTTCTCCGGCAGATATTTAGTTAACGTTCATTGTAGAATTAATTCTTCTTGTTTGAGTCTCTTTCAAATGACAGCTTACTTCGTCTTTCTGTTCATTCGCTAACCATAAATAGGTGCCGTTTAGATGCGTTTCTATTTCATCAAGAGTAGCAAATAAGTAGAAATACATTTGCCGAGAGATGTTTAAGGATGAACAAAATGGAACTTTGATTTCGGTTAGCGCAGCTTTTACGAGAATGACGCCAATGTCCTCATCAGATGTGACTGGAGGTCTCAACCCTAGGAATCCTTTTCAACTGCCCTACTGAGAAGAATGGTCCTGTGTCAGTAAGAGCTTTGGAGGTAGTTGAGGATCGCAGTATGCTAATAACATAGGGAAACTGAACGAGTCTCGCTGACCTTCCGGAAGGGTGCAAGCGTAATGGAGTAAACGAATGAGTACCGACTGTTGCCCGAGGGCACCTTGTGTCGGATTGCGCCGCCGTTGGGGCACCGTGGGGTGTCGGGGTTTGCGGTCGACGATCGGTGAAGATGTTTGCAAAGGACCCGTCAGAGTGTAGAGAAGGAACGTACACAAAAGTACGCAGTCTAGAAGTAGTAGGGTCAGGCTGGGAAGCTGACAGATCGGTATTATTGTTCTGATGTTTCAGCTTCACCTTGGTTTAACAATACGATTTTTCTCTTTACGCGACTTTTCCATATAAAAATTAACCACACGAACTTCGTCTCCATGAATGAGCACTATAGCAATACAAGCAAAGTGACACATAAAGAGCAAATAACAGATGGTGCGAAAGGCAGTATATTTCATAAGGAAGGGTAACCTTCTCTCCACAGCAAGGTCACCAGTCCACGACGACCCACACAGACACCCGGACCCCACACCCCGTAGGGGTGGGCTGGGACGTGGCCTCCGGAAACCTCCGATAACTTTACCTAACGGTGTCCAACCCGCGTTACCACACGGCATCCTAAAGTCCGAAATTATACAGCACAAAGTGCAGAACGGCTCCCCAGTGGTTAGTCAGAGCTCAGGTTCTCCCGGTCAGAGTGCCGCGTAAATGACCGGTTTTTCAACACTGTACCCCAATCTACGGGAGGAGTGTGGGGGTGAACTGTAACTCGTGCGGGAATGAGCGCACCGGATAGCCCAAGGGCTGTGATGGGAAAAGGGGAGGGAAACCTTATACAAATAATTGAAGGGAAAAACATTGAATTTTGGAATTGAATAAAAAAAAAAAAAAAATTTGATTTTTCGGTATTGCCTGAAGGGCAGTATATCCCGCCCAACAGTGATCCCAAGAGCCCACCCACCAACTGGCAAGGTAACCCCAGACTTTCGGGTGGGAATATACTACTATAGTATATATATAGTATATATTATATTATATATATATATATATATATATATATATATATATAATTTAACATTATTTGAAATGTAACCACTTGCGAAAGTCGCAGCCCCCCCCCGAAAAAAATTCCTGGCTAAGGGCCTGATTTACGCTGTATAGTATTCTTAGTTAATTACCTTAATTGCATGTAGGTGGGAGAGGGGCTGAGATGGGACACTTTAAAAAGCCCAGGTACGACTCCTTTGATTTCTTATATATCCAAAAGATTCTTGGTGGAATAGGGTTGACCTATGCAAAGGTTAGAAAATTATGGCTGGTGATGTACCTCCTTCGGTGTGGTGCTCGGCTACCCTTCGTCCAAAGCATGAAAAAAATGACTCTCTTAGCCACTTCCAAAATTTCCTTTAATGCACACTGCCCAATATTTTTTTTAATTCGGCTTGCTTCAAAACATCCTTACAGACCAAGCGAAATGAAGTGACTTATCAACGCTCATAATAAAAATAATAATAATAATAATAGTAAAAAAAAATAAGGGTTAATAAATATCATCAGTTAGTGAAAAGGTTTAATAGTTAATTGTTGCTGGTAATCATGTTAAAAATCGAACTAAAAATAAATACCAGAATTAAGAAATATTTAGTAAACTTTCTAATAATATAAATTTCGTTAAAATTATACTAGTTTGAAAAAACTTTACTGGTATTTTGGTAGAAAGAGTGCGTCGAGCGACTGATTGGCGAAGAACAAGGTGCGCTTATTAGTGGTAGAGGATGTGTGGATCAAATCTTTAAATTGAAACAATGAGAAAATGAGGAAGAATAAATTGTATTTAGGTTTTATGGATTTGCAACAGGCGTATGATAGGATTAATAGGAAGCTCTATGGCAGGTGTTAGTGATAAGCTTCTGAATCATATAAAAAGTATGACGATAGTGAAACGTGTGTAAGAATGAATGGAATCGAAAGGGATTGGTTTAATATTAATAGCGGAGTGAGGCAGGGATGTGCTAGGTCCCCTTGGTTATTCAATTTGTATATGGGGTTATGAAAGAATTAAAGGTGGGGGGTGGCAGGGAATGATGGAGAATGGAAGAGAGTGGAGGGTGCCCTACCTATTATATGCGGATGATTTAGTTTTGTGACAATCTGAATAGAGTTTGAGAGGTTTCGCAGGGTGTGTAAAAAGAGGAGTTTGAAAGTAAACGTAGATAAGAGTAAGGTTATGGTTGTAAGTGAGGACAGTCCTCGATGTAAAGTTATGTTTGATGGTGAGCAGCTGGAACAAGTGTCCGAGTTTAAATATCTAGGATATATGTTGGATGAAAAGGGAACGGATGATGCAGTGTAGTAAGAAAGTTGGGAATGGCAGGAAGGTGGCTGGTGCAAAAACATCGTTGGTGGATGTAAAGGGACTAAGTCTTGAGTGCGCTAGGGTCTTACACGAGGGTATGTTGTTACCTGTGTTAATGCATAGTAGTGAGACTGGTTTGCATAAGAGGTGTATATGATCTGAAGTACAATGTGTTCAGATGGACAATCGTAGGAGCGTGTTAGGTGTGAGAATTGATAAAATGAGGAATGAACGTATTAGAGAGTTGTGTGGTATGAAGAAACTGGAAGATGAGAGAATAAATGAAAGTACGTTGGTTAAGCGGATGTATAAAAGTGAGTGGGCTGCGAGACCGAAGATAAAGTGAATTGAGTCAGTAAAGGAATGCCTGAAGGAGAGAAATGTGAGTTTGGCAGAGGAGAGAAGAAAGGTGCGTAATAGGAGTGAATAACAAGATCTTGTGAGGGGGTATGGTTGTGGCCCACCTGGGCCAAGGGATGAACCCTTGGACGAGATGCCATAGTGATGGTCCTGGTCCCGCGAAGCTCTAGGGTGGATTTTCTGACTGCAAAGAGTTCTCACTAAAAGATATGAAGAGGGCGGTAAGGCTGGGCTTTTCAACCTGCGTCATATTCTTCTACTACTTTGGTTTCCGGTGGATATTTCGCACCTTACCCATAGTCTTGGGGAGAGAAGGTGGGTGATGAAAAAAACTGAATTTTAATAATTTACAGAATTCATTGTTTATTGCAGTACAGAGCTTGTATTTTTTCAAATCCAGTTACACAAAAAATTAAGACATATTTAACTGCTTACTTATCCGTACATATAATTTAATTTTACTGTCACTCTTAGCTCAATATACTTGCGTTCTTCTAATGGTATTTCCACTTGTCACAGCTGATTTCTCGTGCTTATAATCTTTTAATGCATAAATCCACTTTACTTCTTACAGTCCTTGATTTTTCTCGTGGTTAATTATCATTCTTGAATTAAATAATTTTCGGAATATACAAAATTGCTTTTTTACTAGTACAAAAAATACATACAAAAACAGTAAAAAGATTTGGCAGCACACAAAAGCAGAGACATGCCAGTTTCTTCCATTATGTAACTATAGTTAAATCGAATTCCTAGCTCTTTTATTACAAGGAACAATTTGAATCTGGTTTACTCGAAACATTAGGGTTTAAAGCTCGTAAAAAAAGCCAGAATTTTAAATTAAATCTTTACATTAACTATAAAACTGAAATATTCTGCCAATGTTAATCTGAATTTTATACAATCAAACGAACCTGATTATCTGGAAAATAAAGTTTGGAAAATGAAAAAATTTTAGGGTACGTTTTCATATAAATGGGTCGCGAATAGCCGAGATTTCTCGCAAAGTTTGAGTAACTCGCATTTTTTGGTTATTAAAAAATAGTGCCATTACATTAAACAAACTTTTAAATGATTTGATTTGATTTTTTTTTCATTTCCCAAGGTTGCTTTAAAACACAGGTTGCCTTCAACAAAAATGCACCGTATTTAACTGAATACAATTTCAACACCTAACAGAAAAAGTCGCAAACATTTCTCCATACACACGCAAATTTTCCTTCTCACTTTGCCATATATAGTCAAGATCAGCTAGAAACAGCTGCAATTGATACTTATAAAATATTCTTAAATAAACTTAAAGCAACAAGTAATGGTTTAGAAATAGGCTTAAGGTTTAAAGGTAAACGCAATTTGTTGAAAATATGAGGTTGAACAATTTTGTGGAAATGACAAAAACTTATAAAACTTTAATTAAACTTAAATAAGATAACTTAAAAAGCTAAAATCGTATAAATAGTTCTCGCAAACTAAACATAATACATATCTTCTAACATTACTTTTTCGAAGCTTATATTTTTGTCATTTCCACAATCCATGGGTTGAATTAAACTTTGATCCAAACTTAGACCGTTCCCTCTGCATTATAACGGAGGAGCTGAAAAACAAAATTGATAGATAAATAAATAAATAAAATGTATTACAAAATACTATTACTTTTCTTCTTAATAAGCAGCTAAAAAACAAAATTCCTTTACTCTTATCAGCATAAGTGTTCGATTTACAAATTGTTAAAACTGGGATAGAAATTTTATAAAGTAGCAAAACTAACATCAAAGTGTTTTCATCAAAGGGGGGGGGGGGGGTGTAACTACCATCTTATTTAGCATTATCTTGGGGAAAACAATTAAAAAATTATGAAAGCTGGCGAACTTGCCTACCATTTTTCCTATTTCAAACAACTTGAGCAGTTCGTGCAATTCCCTACTCGTATATTGATCGTCTTGGATATGAATTAGATATATCTAGATCTTTCTCTTACTCCCAATCCTTCTCCCTTACAACTGTCAAAACTCTTTCCCCCACTTTCCCGCGCCATTCTCCGATTGTCTTCCTATCTTCTGTAACCTTTACACGTCTATCAGTCCTCCTCACATGGATGGTTGCGGGTAAGTAGACCTTTTTGGCACTTTGGTGCTGCTAACTGTCAAACTACTTCATTTCCTATGGAATGATTAACGTTTCGGTGGGAGGGGAAGAGGTCTCTCTCTCAGAGTCCCTGCACAACGTATAAACGAGTGATTCAATTCTCTCTACATGGAGGCCTAACACTCATTCTCCTTCTATTCACTCAAACTAATAATAAACCATGCTTTAACTTTACTCGTTCTGCGTGAATACTCGCCTCAGGGACGTTGCTGCAGAACTTGTAGTTTTTAAAAAACTCACATCAGTAGTAAGAAGTAATATAGCACTATTATCACAGTATAGAGGTCACCATTTACACTGCAAAATCGATTTGCACTTGTGGGTTGCCGAAATAGAAAGATTTGATTCTAAATGTACTACAAACATAATTTCAATAAAGCTTCTATATCAAGCAAAAAAATCAAAAAATATGAATCATCAATTCCTTAAAATAAAATAAACTCTTAATTATTGCATAGCGATGGTCCAAATCCTGTTATCGGTGGATTGCTAATGACTAATTTCTAAGTAGTACGTCTTGGGATACGAACCCTTAAGCAACTGTTACGTGTTAATTAATAATTTTAAGTTAACAATAAAATATAAAAATAAAATTAAAACGTTAACTTAAAATTCTAATTAAATAAACTACTTAAAATCTTTTAGCAAATATGCTATAAAATGAGCAGTCTTTCCTACTTTTGACTGTTTCTTCAATGATGAGTCACCTGAACTTCGCATATAAAGTGCAGTTTAAGTCTTATGCTACCTCTCTACTAATTCCATTAAGTGAAGGAATAAAATATTAAAACTAAAAAACGGAAATTGTACTCCTTGAATATATTACATAATGTGAGGCTTTGTAACGTTGCCCCCAAAATCTTTATTTGGAGACAGATACAATAGTTAGACGAGATGTAAGCATACTCGGATGTAACAGATTCAAGCAATTCAATGAAACAAAAAATGTAAGACTTAATTTTACAGACATTTCCTTTTTGTTACCTCTGTGTGCACTTTACTTCCTTCCTTCCTAGAAATTGGCATTATTATTATTATTATTATTATTAAT
>JABUQX010053242.1:42500-45064 GCA_015478945.1 Trachelipus rathkii
TTGGGAGAACCGAAGAGAAGTGGATTGAGTCGGTGAAAGAATGTCTGAAAGGAGAGAAATGTGAGTTTGGCAAGAGGCGAGATAAATGGTGCATGAATAGGAGAGATGGCGGTGTTTTTTCGTATTGGGGCATGGTTGTGGCCCACCTGGGCAGGGGATGAACCCCACATGACGATATGCAATAGTGAGGGTCCGTCGCGGTCCCCTATGATGCTCTAGGGTGGATTTTCTGTCTGTGACGAGCTCTCACTAATTAATGGTACAGAGGGGGCGGTAAGGCTGGGCTTTCTTTTCGACGTTTGTCATGTTCTCCTACTGCTTTTCTTTTCCGATGCTTGTACAGCACCTTACCCCCAATTCTTGGGGCAAAGAGGAAGGTGAAGAAAGAAAGAAAGATAATATATATATATATATATATATATATTATTACCTTCTCTTTCTTCCTTTTTAGTATTATCGTCCTACTTCTCACGTGACCACATCCTTGTTTGCTATTGGTCAATCGATCCCGCCATCTTATCGCCTTGAACAAGCTTTCTGGAACCGCTCCTTTATTTCGTCCCAAATAATCTGTTTTCATTACAAACAATTCGCTAAATCTTATGGATATTGATCTTGTGAGCATCAGTGATTTTATTACAAACGTTTAATGCTCCATCAGTCCTCTGTGGAACCTTTGTCTCGAATGGTACAAAGTGAGTAATTTCGCCTTATTTTCTAAGGCCTAATTTTTGTGCTATTCCTTATCGAAAATAATTCTTTGTTATAATATTTAGTGAAAAACATTTAGTGAAAATTTACCTTTATTGTGCCTTACATTATTTAGATTTTAAATTACTTTTTAATATTTTATTCACGTATACAGCGAAGCTATGTCCAAAATTTTATATATTTTATGTAATAGTTTCCCTAAAAAAACATAAGAGAAAACGTATCATTTCATGCGTAACTTTAATATTATTTTTCACAATGCAATTATTATTGTTATTATTATTATTATTATTATTATTATTATTATTATTATTATTATTATTGTTAATGTTTACAATATATTAATTATGTTTATTGTTTCAATATAGATTTTGACAACCGAAAACGAGTTTTGTTACTACAGCCTTCTGAAACTTCAGTTACGTCCCTGAACGTAACAGTGGTCACCCTGGAGTGTGGTGGTGACCTGGAACTCTCTTTCGTCTCACCGGATCCACATCCTCAAGCAGACGCGTCTCCTTTATAAAAAAAAAAAAAAAAAAAAAATTTATTTTACCATACAATTTTGAAAATTTTAACAGGTCGAAATCCTGTCTTTTCACTTTTAAATCAATTATTTTTTAACCATTTTAGCCCGTACAAGCGGCTACTATATATTTTTATCATCCTTTATATACCTTATTGTTGTATTTAGCGTGTTATTTGGTCTCTGACCATTATTTGTATAATATTTAGCGTGTGTAAATCGCATTTTAGGCACAAAATTTTTGATCTCGTAATATTGTCTTCAAAATTTTTATTACTATTTTACATTTTTAATATTAATTATGTCTCCGCCTGACGCTACAAATACTGAAAATATGAATGTTATTTCCCAACAGCCTGCTTCAGATAGGGAAACCCCCAACGCTTACACGGGAAAATTTGTCAACAACGATCTCGATTTGACCTTTACATTACTCGAGCTCCAGCTGGAATCCACAAATGAGCTTGCACGATTCAGAGCTCTTTTAAATATCTTGCCTGTTCCCGTATTACAGCGCCTGAAAGATGTTTTACCCTCCTTACATTCCCACAACCAGCCCTATACTCAACTTAAAACCGAACTTTTAAACCGGCTGGGGGAAACCGATGCCGAAAAAGTAAAAAAACTTTTGACTGGTGGCTCTCTTGGAGACCGTCTGCCTTCAGTACTGCTATCAGATATGCTAAATCTCCTTGACGGTCCTCCCGTAGGTAATTGTATACACATTGTTCGTCATCTCTTCTTACAAAAACTACCCACAGAGATGCAACTGCGTTTAGCAACGGTCGATCCTAACTGTTCATTGCAAGAGCTCGCTACTTATGCAGATAGGGTTTGTAAAGCGAAACCTCTTACGACAGCAGACAGACATACCATCACAAGTTTCGCACATCACGGATCCCACCGACAATACTAACTTACCACCAGCGTCGCTATCGCATGTAAATGAGTCAGTCAATGCCATTAGGCACCCACCGCCGCCCACTGAAAATGCTTATATCATGTCACAACTACAGGTGTTGCAGAACACCATCATGGATTTAACCACTAGATTACGAGCTTTAGAAACGCGTTAACACTGCTCCTTCCTCCATCCTCCCTCCCTTCCCCTCCTCCTCCCCTCCCTCTCTTATCCTCAACAACATATCCTTAATCCTCAACAACAATATCTATCCTCAACACAGTATCCTCAGTCCTCTCCTCATCCTTATTCCTTATTCACTACCTCCTTCATACCCCCAGCCTCCTCCCACTCCTTCATACCCCCAGCTCCCTCCCAATGCATCACATACTTATTCTGCTTACAATTATGGTCATAATTCTCGCT
>JABUQX010053243.1:0-20000 GCA_015478945.1 Trachelipus rathkii
TATTGTACTGGTTCAGTCTAATTTGGGTGTTTAACCGTTTCGCATTTATCGTGAAACACTTTCGCGTTTTTCGTGCGCCGCTTCACTGATATATTATAAGGCTTCATCTTTAAAAATATATATATATATATATATATATATATATAACTATATATATATATATATATATATATATATATATATATATATATATATATATATATATATATATATATATATATATATACTATATATATATATATATATATATATATATATATATATATACTATATATTCTTTATATCTTCTTTTCTCCCCAAGACTGGGGGTAGAGGTGCGTACATGCATCCGGAAAAGAAAAGCAGAAAAGACCGACAAAGTGAAAGAAAGCCCAGCCACCGCCCCCTCTGTACCATGCGTCGGGCCTGCTTCTCGCTCTTATGCAACCTACCTAGACCTTCATCGGACAGCGACGGACCCCACTATGGTAAATCGTCAATGTAAGGGTTCATCCCTTGGCCCAGGTGGGCCACAACCATACCCCCTCACAAAACCCCGCCATTCACTCCTATTATGCACCTTTATTCTCGCCTCTGCCAAACTCACCATTTCTCTCCTTCAGACACTCGTTTACTGACTCAATTCACTTTTCTTCGGTCTTCCAGCTGGTCGATTCCCAACACACTCACCACTATACATCCGATTAACCAACCGACTATCATTCATCCTTTCCACATGACCAAACCATCTCAACATAGTTTCATTTATTCTCTCATTTACCCCTTTCTTCACACCACACAACTCTCTAATACGTTCATTCCTCATTTTATCAATTCTTCTCACACCTAAGACACCCGTAAGATTGTCCATCTGAAGTCTGAACACAGTGAACTTTAGATCTATACCTCTTATTCCAGATCATAGTCTCACTACTATACATTAACATAGGTAACAACATACCCTCATGTAAGACCCTAGCGCACTCAAGACTTAGTCCCTTTACAGCCACCTTCCTGCCATTCACAACTTTCCTACTACACTCTGCATCATCCGTTCCCTTTTCATCCAACATATATCATAAATATTTAAACTCAGACACTTGTTCCAACTGCTCACCATCTAACATAACTTCACACCGAGGACTGTCCTAACTCGCAACAATAACCTTACTCTTATCTACATTTACTCAACCCCTCCTTTTACACACTTTGCCAAATCTCTCTACCAATCCTCTCAAACTCTCTTCAGATTCACCCTACAAAACCAAATCATCAGCATATAATAGGTAGGGGCACCCTCCACTCACCTCATTCTCCATCATTCTAGCACCCGGCTATACAACTATCTCTATTAATTCCTTCGCCTTATTCCTTATAAAATTGAATAACTAAGGAGACATAACATATCTCTGCCTCACTCCCTGTAATATTAAACAATCACTTTTGACACCATTAATCCTTACATTACTATCGTCATATATACTTTGATTCCATTCCAAGCCTACCACCATCATATATCACTAACACCTGCCGCATAGAGCTTCCTATTAGCCCGTAATATATATATATATATATATATATATATATATATATATATATATATATATATATATATATATATATATATATATATATATATATATATATATATATATAAACTGTAAATACTGCAATTAAACCGCAGTTCAATTTGTATAGATAAAATAACTCCTTGAGTGAATCTTCACTTACCAGGATTAGATCCCGAGCCCTCGCGAACGGTATGCCAAGCGTGTTACCACTCAACCACGACAAGCTAAAAAGATACGCGACTTAAACCTATGAAAGAGTGCTCTATTCAATAGGAATAAGGACCGCCTATGGCAGGACAGATACCTCAGCCACGCATCTCCGCTTGCACTCGGGTCAAAGGTAACACAGGACCCATGTAAGGAGACCACTCTAGATCGGAGTATAATTTGTATAGATGTAAATACTGCAATTAAACCGCAGTTCAATTTGCATAGATAAAATAACTCCTTGAGTGAATCTTCACTTACCAGGATTAGATCTCGGGCCCTCGCGAACGGTATGCCAAGCGATGTTACCACTCAACCACGACAAACTAAAAAAGATACCTTCGTAAACCTATGAAAGGTGTATTCAATAAGGCCAGGACCGCCTATGTCAGGACGAATACACTCAGCCACATCACACACTCGGGTCAAAGGTAACACAGGACCCATGTAAGGAGACACTCTAGATCGGAGTATAATTTGTATAGATGTAAATACTGCAATAGACCGCAGCTTAAATTTGCATGAGCGAAGTTAATCCTGGTAAGGAGACCACTCTAGCTCGGAGTATAATTTGTATCTATACAAATTGAACTGCGGTTTAATTGCAGTATTTACATCTATACAAATTATACTCCGATCTAGAGTGGTCTCCTTACATGGGTCCTGTGTTACCTTTGACCCGAGTGCAAGCGGAGATGCGTGGCTGAGGTATCTGTCCTGACATAGGCGGTCCTTATTCCTATTGAATAGAACACTCTTTCATAGGTTTAAGTCGCGTATCTTTTTAGCTTGTCGTGGTTGAGTGGTAACACGCTTGGCATACCGTTCGCGAGGGCCCAGGATCTAATCCTGGTAAGTGAAGATTCACTCAAGGAGTTATTTTATCTATACAAATTGAACTGCGGTTTAATTGCAGTATTTACATCTATACAAATTATACTCCGATCTAGAGTGGTCTCCTTACATGGGCCTGTGTTACCTTTGACCCGAGTGCAAGCGGAGATGCGTGGCTGAGGTATCTGTCCTGCCATAGGCGGTCCTTATTCCTATTGAATAGAGCACTCTTTCATAGGTTTAAGTCGCATATCTTTTTAGCTTGTCGTGGTTGAGTGGTAACACGTTTGGCATACCGTTCGCGAGAGGGCCTGGGATCTAATCCTGGTAAGTGAAAATTCACTCAAAGAGTTATTTATCATATATATATATATATATATATATATATATATATGTGATTTTTATATAATATATATATATATATATATATATATATATATATATATATATATATATATATATATATATATATATATATATATATATATATATATATATATATATATATATATATATATATATATATATATATATATATATATATATATATATATATATATATCAATATAACATATATATATATATATATATATATATATATATATATATCTTTCTTTTCTTTCTTCACCTTCCTCTTTGCCCCAAGATTGGGGTAAGGTGCTGTACAAGCATCGGAAAGAAAAGCGGTAAGGAGAACATGACAAGGTCGAAAAGAAAGCCAGCGCTACCACCCCTCTGGTACCATTAATTGGTGTAAAGAGCTCGTCACAGACAGAAAATCACCCTAGAGCATCATGGGACCGCGACGGACCGTCACTATGGTAAATCGTCAATGTAGGTTCATCCCTGGCCCAGGTGGGCCACAACCCTGCCCCATACAAAACCAAGCCATTCTCTCCTATCATGCGCCTTTCTTTCTTCACGCCTCTGCCAAACTCACATTTCTCTCCTTCAGACATTCGTTCACCGACTCAATCCACTTTCTCTTCGGTCTCACAGCCGGTCGGTTCCCAACACACTCTCCACTATACATCCGCTTAACCAACCGACTATCATTCATCCTTTCCACATGACCAAACCATCTCAACATACTTTCATTTATTCTCTCATTTACCTTTCTTCACACCACACAACTCTCTAATACGTTCATTCCTCATTTTATTAATTCTTTTCACACCTAGCATGCCCCTAAGATTGTCCATCTGAACACATTGAACTTTAGATTTATACTTCTTATTCCAGACCATAGTCTCACTACCATACAATAACACAGGTAACAACATCCCCTCATGTAAGACTCTAGCGCACTCAAGACTTAGTCCCTTTACATTCACCAACGATTTAATTGCACCAGCAACCTTCCTGCCATTCAACTTTCCTACTACACTCTGCATCATCCGTTCCCTTCTCATCCAACACATACCCTAAATATTTAAACTCAGACACTTGCTCCAGCTGCTCATCATCTAACATAACTTCACACAGAGGACTGTCCTCACTCACAACCATAACCTTACTCTTATCTACGTTTACTTTCAAACCCCTCCTTTTACATACCCTGCCAAATCTCTCTACCAATCCTCTCAAACTCTCTTCAGATTCGCCACACAGAACAAAATCAGCATATAATGGGTAGGGCACCCTCCACCTCCATTTCTCCATCATTCTAACACCCATTTCTGCCATCCCCACCTCGAATTCTTTCATAGCCATTCATATACACATTGAATAACCAAGGAGACAAACACAACCCTGTCTCACTCCGCTATTAATCCTAAACCAATCACCATTGACACCATTTATTCTTACACACGCTTCACTATCGTCATACATACTTTTGATTCCATTCAGAGGAAGCCTACCACCAACACCATATATCACTAATACCTGCCGTAAAGCTTCCTATTAACTCTATCATACGCCTGTTTGTAAATCCATAAAACCTAAATATAATTTATTCTTCTTCTCTCATTTCTCAATCATTTGTTTCAATGTAAAGATTGATCCACACATCCTCTACCACTCCTAAACGCACCTTGTTCTTCACCAACCAGTCCCTCAGTCACTCGACACTCTTTCAACCAAATACCAACATATACCTTCCTTTATCCTACTCAATAACCATTCCCCTATAATTTCTAATTCCCTTTTCTCCCCTTACCCACATATATAAGGGTACTATTACCACTCTCCTCTTCAATCCCTTGGAACTATACCCTCCATAACGCTTATTGCACAACTTCAAATCCAATCAATCCCACCATCTCGCCTCCGCTCTTGATCCATTTCACTAGTAATTTCATCTATACCTGCAGATTTACCATTCTTCAACTTTCTCACTCTACCCATTACCTCCTCCTTCTAATAACCTCATCCCCAAAATACCTATTCCTTCTTGCACCATCAAAACCACACACATCACTACTCCTGACATAGAGCTTGCCTATTAATCCTATCATACGCCTGTTGCAAATCCATAAAACCTAAATACAATTTATTCTTCTTCTTCCCTAATTTTCTCAATCATTTGTTTCAATGTAAAGATTTAATCCACACATCCTCTACCACTTCTAAACGCACCTTCTTCTTCACCAATCAGTCCTTCAGTCACTCGACTCTTTCGACCAAAATACCAGCATATATCTTCCCTACAACACTCAATAAACTAATTCTCCTATAATTCTTACAGTTACCATTAATCCCCCTTACTCTTACATAAAGGACACTATTACTACTCTCCTCCAATCCCTCGGAATTATACCCTCCATAAACGCTTTCTTACACAACTTCCAAATCCAATCAATCACCATCTCGCCTCCGTTCTTGATCATTTCACTAGTAATTTCATCTATACCTGCAGATTTACTATTCTTCAACTTTCTCACTTTACCCATTATCTCCTTACTAATGACCTCATTCCCAAAATACCTGTTCCTTCTTGCACCCTGAAACCCACACACATTCACCAATGCCAATGTTATGCAGATTTTCGAAGTGTTCCCTCCACACTCTCCTCACATCCTTCATCAGTTACGAAAGCACCATCCCTATTCCTTATTCTCATTCTTAACCTTTCGCGCTTCCTATTCCCTTGTAAGTCCCCATTCATCCTCCTTCCAAACTGTTCATTTACCTCTTTTGTTTTCCTCCTACGTATGCATCTTTTAGTAGTCATTTTTTCCTTCTTATATAATTCCAAATATCTTTCTTTTGAAACCTCATCATTGGGTTTTTGTACATTCATCCACACTTTTTTTTTTAATTTTTAACCGCTTGCATCACCTCTTCATTCCACCACTCAATGTTAACATTCTTACCTTCTACTTTAGCACATCTACATACTTCCCCTGCACTACTGGCAACTTCCTTCAATTGTTTCTAGATTTGTTCAGATTCAACTTGTTCCATTCAACTGATTTATTTGCAAGCGTTCTTAAATACTTATCCTTATTGCCTTGTTCACTTAACTTCTCACTCTTAATTCTACCCACTTCCTTCCTTATCACTTTCCTCTCCATCAAAGCCCCCACTAACTTTATTTTACATAAAACAACATAATGATCCGATAATCCCAATCCCCTCACTCCCAACACCCCAAAGCCACCAGTTATACCATCCATTTTTTGATCACCTATCCAACCATTTAGGTCACCCAACACAATCAATCTGAAGCTCCTGTTCACCCCATCCAAAACATCATTCAGATTATCACAGAAAATCGCACTCTTCAACATTACCATCAGAAGGACCATATGTCACAACCACACATACCTTAACCTTTTCAAACTTAAATTTAACCATTAGAATTCTAGTACTCATAGACACAAAATCTATCATAACTTTGTACCACAAATCACTCATCAGAATTGTAACTCCTTCTCTCCCCCTCTCATTCCTTTCCACACCAGTACATACACATTTCACACCACACCACTAATTTTAACCAGTTGTTTTATATATATATATATACTAATACATATATATATATATATATATATATATATATATATATATATATATATATATATATATATATATATATATATATATTTACTTACTTCCATATGAAGTGCTTCTGCAAATTTGACTAAAGCTCCTTTTGATGCTGCGTATGCTGTGAACCCAAAAATGCCAAACAACCCGCCTTGCTGAAGGAAACAAACACAACAATACCTCCTTCGTAACTTTCTTCATAGTTTCTAATGACATTTTGGGTGAGGAAAAATGAGCCCATGAAATTAACGTCCATCATACTCTGGGTGTATATATATATATATATATATATATATATATATTTATGTAATAATAATATATATAATATATATCTGATATAAATTTAATAATAATATAATAACTATTCACTAATATGCTCAACATAGCCACATGCATGTAATAGCCAATAGCAATAACCAGCCATCAGCATAACCAATATGTATATATGTATATAATAAATAATGAGCATATAGATATATATATATATATATATATATATATATATATATATATATATATATATATATATATCACTCCCAAAAATGTTGGCAGACAGCATAAAAAACTCAATGGAGAATGGATAGGTTTTCATGGATATGATATACTACTGGCTGCCATTTTTATTGATCCCTAAATACCGGGTCTTTTAGATGAAAGCCAAATACAGAAGAGGAAAAACATATTTATGTGAATTAGTCATCCGCATGAAAGGAATTGATGAAATTTCTGATACTGTTCAAGCAAAAGAATCATCTACCTCTCCAGAACTGGGAAGTGAAGATAGTGATTTTGAAAGACAGCTTGACGTCATAAAAAAATTAAACGACGTCGTGCAGATACATTTACGGACTCTACTCAAGATGAAGATAACCCTCCAAATAGGTTTGCAAAACTCAGAACTGAAATTTTCGATGCCATAAAGGTCGAAAAAATTGATAGAACATCTAAAATATCTGTCCAAGAAGCAATACATATGTATCCTGAAGTTCTTCAAGATGCAGCTAGAATACTGACAGCATTACCAACAACACAAGCCAGCGTTGAGAGATTGTTTCCCGCCCTTCGATTCATTAAATCTGACCTTCGTTCATCTATGAAAGAGGACTTGATAGATGCCACTATTTCTAACAACAAATTCCAGCATAAAAAATTTAATAGTTTCATAATTTATCTGCATTAAATTCACGTCAAAAATTAATTGTTCAAATGTAATTTTGTAATCAGTTTATACTTTATGGAAGATAGTGAATGTGTGTGGGTTTGATGGTGCAAGAAGGAATAGGTATTTTGGGGATGAGGTTATTAGCAAGGAGGAGGAAATAGGTAGAGTGAGAAAGTTGAAGAATGAGTAAATCTGCAGGTATAGATGAAGTACTGGTGAAATGATCAAGAGCAGAGAAACAGGTTGTTGGTCAATAAGGCGTTTGTGGGTATAGTCCCGAGGAGTTGAAGAAGCGACACCATTATAATATGGGTAAGGAGATAGGGAACTGTGAAACCTGGGGAATTAGTTTATTATTGACCGAGGGAACGCCACTACGGGTGTTTGATCGAAAAGAAGTGGTCAGTATTTAATGAAACAAGAGTGCACGTTTGAAGATCGTAGAGGATATTAGATCAAATAACACATTAGACCCTATGTTTAACTTGAGTAAGAGACGAATAAATTAACATTTAGGTTTTATGTAATGCATCAGGCACCTGTTAGGAGATGGAAGCTCTATGGCAGGTATTGGTGATATATGGTGTTGGTGGTAGGCTTTCTGAATGGAATCAAAAGTATGTATGAAGAATAGTGAGGCGTGTGTAAGAATAAATAGTGTCAAAAGTGATTAGTTTAGTATTAATAGCGAAGTGAGGCAGGGTTGTGTTATGTCTCCTTGGTTATTCAATTTGTATATGGATGGGGTTATGAAAGAATTAGAGGTGGGGGGTGGCAGGAAATGGTGTTAGAATGATGGAGAATGGAGATGAGTGGAGGGTGCCCTACCTTTTATATGCGGATGATTTGGTTTTGTGTGGCGAATCTGAAGAGAGTTTGAGAGGATTGGTAGGGAGATTTGGCAGGGTGTGTAAAAGGAAGGGTTTGAAAATAAACGTAGATAAGAGTAAGGTTATGGTTGTGAGTGAGGACAGTCCTCAGTGTGAAGTTATGTTAGAAGGTGAGCAGCTGGAACAAGTGTCTGAGTTTAAATATTTAGGGTATATGTGTTGGATGAGAAGGGAACGGATGATGCAGAGTGTAGTAGGAAAGTTGTGAATGGCAGGAAGGTTGCTGGTGCAATTAAATCGTTGGTGAATGTAAAGGGACTAAGTCTTGAGTGCGCTAGGGTCTTACATGAGGGTATGTTGTTACCTGTGTTATTGTATAGTAGTGAGACATGATCTAGAATAAGAGTGGGGTTCAAGTATTGCCAGATGGTTGTCTTTAGAGGCAGTCAGGAAATTGATGAGTTTGACAGAAGGTGGTGTGGTGTTGAAAAGAAAGCATGAGAGTAAATGAAGATGTTGAGATGTTTGATCATGGAATGGTTGGTGAAAGTCGGTGGTTGCAGTCTGTGGAGAGTGTTGAAGACTGCGACCCAGGTGCCAGAAAGTAGTTGAGGTCGTTGAGCTGCAGTATTACGAAGGAAGGCGTGGCCGGTTTGGCAGGCGTAAGGTGCCACATAGGAGGAAAGAATGGCCGAGGGTTGGCAATGAGGGGAGATGGTGTGGCCCACCTGGGCCGGTGAACCCACTAGCGATTTTTGGCTGCAGGGTATTTTCTGTGGCAGCCTCATAATAATTTTGAAGGAGACCATTCAAGCTGGAGCTAACTGGAACTGTTCTCTACTATTTCCGATAACCTGCTACCCACAAATCTGAGGACAAAAGGAAGATGAAGAAAGGAAGAGAGAAAGAAGATATTATATAACTAATAATAATATAGCCAATAACCAATATGTATATGTAATAATAAATAATAACTAATAATAACAATAATATATATATATAATATATATATATATATATATATATATATGTATATATGCTCTTCTTCTTATATATCAACTAATATACTACGCTAATAATGTCATATATATATGCATATATGTATATGTATATGTATATGCGCCAGCCAGCCTTATAGCTGCCCATGCTAACCAGCCCAGCCAGCCCAGCAGCAGCCAGCAGCAGCAGCATGCCCAGCATATAGCCAGCCAGCCAGCCATATATATGTATATGTATGCTGCTATGCTAACTGTATATATATATATATATATGTATATATATTAAGGAATATAAATAGCTTGAGTTATAGTTGAACTGTTAAAATTGGAGGAGGCGAAGTAGGTGTTGGCAAAGGAAAAATGCGCTCCCGAAGTCGGTGTCGGCGTATTTTTTTGCCAACTTCCCAGCCCTAGAAAGGTCCATGGTTCCCTTTCCAAGGAGTTCTGACCTATTGGTTTCACCAAACATTTCAGAACAATTTGATGGTAAACAGTTGCTGAGGTTTTAACAAATTTTCGTAAAAAATAATGTCTGTGACGCCGTCGTAACTTAACCTCCCCCCCCCAAAAAAAAACATCACAGAAGCAGAAGATAACCTCTCTGGACAAGTGGTTCAAGTTCAGCTGCTTCCTTAGATGACCTAACATACACCCTAATAGTTTTCTTTGTTAAAACATTCCCCAAGGTAAAGATTTTTTTGACTGTAAAGAAAAAATTTCTGTGGCGATCATGCACTTACTTAGCCAACAGGCGCTTAAGACTTTTCTCTTCTACCATTCTTTAGACAATTTGTGAGTAAATGAACGATATGTTTTTGTAAGTCCTTAACCTTAGGCGCTCTCTGATGATACGCGATATGAAATTCTTTAGTATCTGTATTTCAACTGACATGATGTTTGGTTCAGTGTCTGAATAGAATGTGGCCTACCAAACATATGGTATCTTTCACCTCACCAGTGTTTTACAGCTCTATGGCATGAAATACAAACATACAGCTAATACCTTGCGGTTGCAGTTTTGAAAATGATACTCTTTCCTATACCACATGTATGTAAAGCTATAACAGCAACATAGTTATATACTAGTATCAAAGTGAGCTGGTAATTCCTATTTGTAACCTTGGAAAGCAGCTTTACAAAGTGAGTATAATATATATACCGTATATATATATATATATATATATATATATATATATATAGTTATATATATATATATATATATATATATATATATATATATATATATATATATATATATATATATATATATATATATATATATATATATATATATATATATATATAGTACTTCTATTTTAATTTTTTTTCTTTATAGTAAAAGAAAAAAAATTAAAATAGAAGCACTACACACCTACCTGCAGCTATATATTCCTTACCCTAACCGTATTTTCTGATAAGTCTTCAAATTTAGCCGCTCTGGCAAAGCCTGCATTGTTTACTAACATATAAACTGAACCAAATGATTCTTCTGCTGTATTTACAGCTTCAATCAATTTTCCTGTTGGACCGCTTATATCCACTAGAAAAAAATTTTCCCATTATTTTTGAGTCAATGTTCGATAAAATATATTAACTTGAGGACTTAGCAACTAAAAAATTTTCAATTGTTAATTTGTTTTGTGAAAATAAAGTAGAAATAATTTTAAACTTTAAATACTAGTAACTAATTTTGACATTTTAAAAATATTATTCAAATTAAAATTCTTAAAATGAAAATAAAATGAAGTTCTTTAAAGGTTTTTATTCTTCTAACCAAGTTCAACTTTAATGTAAAAAAAAATAAAAAAAAATCAAACATTATAGCAATATTTAAGACTTCCTTGAAAAATATAAATTGATTGTTTTTTTTCTTATGTTTTTTCTTTTTAGTGCGTGTGATGCAGTGTGAGGCAACTAACCTATTGGCATGAGCTCTTCTAGATCAAGCTTTGTGATGTGCAGTATGTATTATATCTAAGTGTGATTTTGCTTTATTTGTTCTTTTCTATGTGTGTACTAATTGCTGTATTTTCTCTTCCTATAGGTTGTAAATATAAAGTCCCTATTTTCTTTTACCTGGAATTAATGTTTTGAGAATATTTGAGTATTTTAGTAAAGGTCACTCTGTGGATATATAAAGGTGTCTTAGGGGAGTAGGAAAGACGGGACCCCACCTACGAAACAAGGTTGTAGTATACTGGATCCGGTGGTTCTGCACAAGTTTGTAACTGTGGGCAGGTTTTAGTGCCTAAGTATAAATTTCTTAATATTTATTTTATCAATTTTTATAGCTACCTCGTGTAGGTAATCCTTTAAACAGCATTGGTGTGGCTTAGTACGTTAGTACTTTCTTTTAAAGTATAAGGTGAGTGTTCTCTGATATCTTTTACCTGTGTAGGGGTTGTTAGGTCTTTTTGCTGCTACTATTTTTCACATATATGATTAATTTTCAATTTAAGATTCAAGTTAAGCAAATTATATAAACATAATTAGAAAGCTTTGAAAAAACATTTATAGCTTTTATAACAGTTAATAAACAAAACAAAAATTATTGAATAAATATAATTTCAAATAATGAACTTAAAAAAAAGCAATAGGATATTTAAATTTGTAACTGAACAAACCTGAATGGATTTGAATTTTTCCAAATAATTTGTCGTTATTGGAATCTTTAAGTTTTAATAGTGACTCTTTTGCCTCATTTAGTTTTGTTTCATTTCTTGCCAAAAGGGTAACATTTGCCCCTTGTAACAAGCATTGTTCTGCAACTTTAAGTCCAATTCCACTTGACCCCCCTGTGATCTATAATAATAATAATAATAATAATAATAATAATAATAATAATAATAAAATTAATAATAATAATAATAATAATAATAATAAAACTACCTTTTAACATGCTTTATCCCCTTCTCAGAAGGTAACACGGGGGACTACAGGAAATCGAACTTTACGGCCGTCTATCCCAAACCAGCGCCACCAACGTGTTCGCAGCTGAGTTTTAATTCTTTCCCCCAGGAAAGGAAGATAAAACTCAGACTGCTATGTAGAGGATTGAACCAGCATGAGAGAGAGGAGAGAGAGAGAGAGAGAGAGATAGAGAGAGAGAGAGAGAGAAAGAGTGAGAGTGAATAGAGAGAGAGAGAGAGAAAAAAAGAAAAAAAGAAAGAGAAAAAGAGAGAGAGAGAGAGAGGAGAGAAAGAGAGAGAGAGAGAGAGAGAGAGAGAGAGAGAGAGGGAGAGAGGAGAGGAATTTACTAAACCTCAGCCCTTCTCTAATTTCATTAAACTCTCTCCTGACCACCTTCTTATCTTTGTATGCAGAAGAGAATTTTAAAATATACTTTTCAATTAATCATCATCCATAATTTTACTATAATCGTCATTACATTCTAAATTTTATCATTGTTTCCCAATATATATAAATATATATATATATATATATATATATATATATATATATATATATATATATATATACTATATACCCTGTTATATATCAGTTATATATATATATAAATATATATACTATATATATATATATATATATATATATATATATATATATATATATATATATATATATATATATATATATATATATACTCTGCTATATATATATATATATATGGTAATTACACAAAACAATTTTATTAAATACTAACCATCACATGTCTTCCTTTAATATTTTTCTTGGATTCTTTGGAAAACATAAGGCAATTAAAAATATAGAGCATAATAACAGTAACATGCTCAAAATTTTTTTCCTGAAAATGATATATATATATATATATATATATATACTACTCTCTACTATATATATATATATAACTATATATATATATATATATACATATATATATATATAACTAATATATATATATATATATATATATCTATATATATATGTGTTACTGACCTCTAAGATCACCTTCCTATTCTTATTTCTCTAAACTCCCCCAACAATCCCCAGAAAAAAGACTACTACATACACTAACACAAAAGCAAGCTGGCCTGCATATACTATTTATATTGAAACCCACATTGACATTACAAATCCACGTGTAACTCACCACCTCCAAATGCATCTTCATTAATACAATCATCAAATCTACCAGATTTGTACCCAAGGACACTACAATCAGCCCCAAACTCACCCCAAAATCAGCCAACTCATTAAACAAAGAAACTCCCTCCGAAAACTCCATCCTTATACCCCACACATTTCTAACCAAATAACAAACCTAAACACCCAAATCTCTAACCTCATAACCACCAACACTACCAATAAGTTTTCTGAATACTTACAACAAAACATCTCGCGCATAGACAATAAGAAAACCTGGCAAGTCATCAAAAAATTAAACAACTCACGTAATAACCCCCCACAATCCCACGAATCCCCATCTTTACCCAATAACTCCATCCCTTCCCCAAAACAACAATCAGACAGTCTTGCTAAACATTACGCTAACATTTCCCGTAAACCAACCCACCCCGATAATAGGAAAACAAAAAAACAACTCAGAAAACTTAAATTAGACCACAACCTCCCACCCCCATTCACAACAATCATGATAACAGAAACCATTAAAACCCTTAAAAATTCAACAGCAACAGGTCCAGACTCCATATCCAACCTACACATAAAACACCTCCTAATCACAGACATCTTCAACAAGTCTTGGCAACTAAACTACATTCCCCCAACCTGGAAACAAGCATACATAATCCCAAAACTCAAACCAAAAAAAGACCCCAACTCCCCCTCCTCCTATCACCCAATTTTACTGTCTTGCTCTTGTAAACAACATTGCGATTTATTATGCCCAGCATCTTATTAGCTTTATTTCTAGCTTCCAAACACTGATTAGCTACTTTCAAATTACTGCTTATAATCACACAAATCTTTTTCTTGGTCCACAGACTCAAGCTAATCCCCATTCATATCGTAGTTAAAACTTTTATTTGAGTAACCTGAAGAACCACTTTTTACTATTAAATTCCTTTTGCCACTTATCTCCCCACCCAAGAAGTTTATCAAGATCATTTTGAATCTTTATACATCCTTCACTATTCCTAACTGTAGTGGCCACTTTGGTATCATCTGCAAACTTAGAAACCTTGCATTTAAGTCCCTGGTCTAAATCATTTATATATATGAGGAACAATAGTGGCCCCAGAACTGAACCCTGTGGGACACCACTCTTCACTATTTCCCATGATGATTTATTCCCATTTAGTTGTACACACTGTTTTCTATTTCGCAACCACTCTTTAATCCAACCATGTACCACTCCACCTATACCACATTGCAATAACTTTTTCATCAGCCTTATGTGGGGAACCTTATCAAAAGCTTTACTAAAGTCTAAATATACAATATCAACTGGATCTCCTCGGCAGTCAGTAATGTATTCTATAAATTCTAAAAGGTTTGTCTGACACGACCCTTTCTGAAACCGTGCTGGGAGTCATACAATACCTTGTTATCTTCTAAATATTTCTCTATGACCTTTCATTAACTTTTCCAGAACCTTTACCACAGAGATGTTAAACTAACTGGTCTATAATTTCCCAAATCTTCCTTAATACCTTTCTTATAAATAGGCACAACATATGCTGTTTTCCAGTCATCTGGTACCTCACCAAATGTTATAGATCGCTTAAAAATCAAATACAGTGCCTTTGCAATGCTGGTGCTACCCTCTTTCAGAATTCTACCATATATACCATCAGGGCCTGCAGCTTTACTTGGATCAATATATGATCTAATAAACGTTTAGTATCTTTTACCTGAAATTCAAATTCTGTAAGTCTATTTGTTACATGCATACAAGAACTATTAGTCTCCAAACTATTATCTAATCTTTCCTCAGTAAACATTGAAGCAAAATAAGCATTGAAAATGTTGATCAACTCCTTATCTGAACTCACTAAATTTTCATCAATTTTAATTGGACTAATTGTCCTATTCTTACTTTTAAATTTATAAAATGCTTATTGAGGTTCTTTTTACTATCCTTGCTTAAGTAATTTCTGCCTCTCTCTTTTTCCCTTTCTTATTGACTGGTTAAGTTCATTTCTATTTTTCTATAATTTTCTAAATCATCTTCCCTATTACTACCCTTGAATATTTTAAAACATCTACGCTTTTCATTAATTTTCTCTCTTATCTCTCTATTCCACCAAACAGGTTTCCTCTTCGCCACCCTAATGGGTTTATCTTTAAAACATACTGACTGAATATTCATTAAAATTTGCTTAAAATGTTCCCACATGATAAAACAGTTTTGGTCTTTAAACTCTTTATCCCAGTCAGTTGTACTAAGCATGTCTCGAAATTTGGTAAAATCACCATTTCGGAAATCTAAGATCTTTTCATATTAACTTGCAATTTGGGCCCAGATATCACATTCATATTAAATCTAATTATATTATGGTCACTAAGTCCTAAATTCTCCTCAACTCTAACTTCATCCACCATACTTTCATTGTTAGTTAATATTAAGCTAATAAGCTACCTTTTCCTTTTTCTCTTTTCTGTACTCTAATATATGTTGTTTCTATATAGGAGTGGCTTTGTGTGGTTCTACGTTCCTATTAGTGGGTTTTAAAGTTTTGTGTTGGTCCGTTGTTGTATTGGGCTAGTTAATTTCCAAGGTTATCTAAGGTTAAGTTTTTTGATTCTGATTAATTGATTAGCCACTTATTATTTTTTTTATCTTCCTCTTTAGTAATAGGCAAATAAATAAAAATTAACTTTAGAAAAGTTATTAAAAGATGGCGAAACGTTATCGAATTGTAACGAAAAATATATATAGTAATAAATCAGCCAGCTGAAGATGATGTTAGAGGATAAATCTACTTACAATGAGAAGGTGAGTGAAGAAGTACAATTGATTGAGGATCTGAGTGATTGCAGCAGCCATGCATACAGAATCTTTGACGAGTTTAGTTGGAGCGCAGAGTCTTCAGGGGTTTCTGATAGGATGAAACATGTTATCCCTCAAATTACTAACCCTGAATTGTCAGAGGTGATGGCTGTGATTACGAAGCCTTTTTCAATGTCGGGAGCTTCAACAACTTCAGTGTCTCCAACCTACACAGGGGTGACCAATATGACATTGCCAACTTCTGCCATTCCTATGACTGTACCATACGCAGCATATGTAGGTTCACCAGTATTACAAAATCCGATAAATCTATCTACGTTTGTTGAATCTCAACCTGCTGTTACTCAGCCTACTTACCTCAGCGGGTTGTTCAGCAGGGTCCAGTGGAACAGCGAACACAACAGAATAATTCTCAGCCCTCTGCTCAGGTTTTATGTGATTCTTCCCTATTGAAGGAATTATTGCTACAAAATCAGCAAATGCTAAAACTATTAATACAACTAATGGACAAGCTGAACGATCACGATCATCCAAGAAAGAGTAATGACACCAATTGGAATTTTGGAAGGTATAGTTTGGAGAACGGAGAACCCTTTCCCCGAGATATTAGTACTTCAATCCGATGTTATAATTTGCGGACCACCTTGTGTGTGACAGACAGTTAGGGATGCCGCAAGAGGACCGATATATATCGATATTGATATTTTTTTTCGATAGTATCGAAAAATATCGATGATATTTTTTTAGCCGATATATCGATATTTTATTTTCAGTATCGAATCAACGATATTTTTTTTTTACTTCTAGAAATTTTAAGCAGTTTTCTATTTCATAAAATAACATTTAAACAAAATGTTTGTATTTTTCAGGCTCGTTTGGATGATAGGGACATTTTGTCTGACTCAGGAGGATGAGGAGAGAAGGAGGTCAGATGATCATACAAGAGAAGAAGTAAAGGCCTATAGCGGAAGAACAATTTTCATAAAATATACCTATTGCGTATTTTACTTTTCAAATTAGATATTTATAAAAAGTAATGAAAGTATCGTATATAATACAGGATAATACTAGTTTTGATGTTAAGGTTAAATATTTAATTAAATTTTCATTTAATTTGAAATTAGAAATGTTTAAAAGTTTTTATGAGAAATTTTCTACACCTCCAATCGAAAGCTTTATATTGCCCTCTGTAAACCACCCTCCACTTCTAATTTAGGGCATGATTAGGTTACCAATTCGTCCCGATTTAGCCGGGACAGTCCTTTTTTTGAAACCCTTGTCCCGATTTAGAGGAGAGTCCCGATTTCGTCCCGATTTTATGATACAAACTCAATTTTAACATGCTTTCGTATATTTTTATATATATTTATATATATATATATATATATATATATATATATATATACTATATATATATATATATATATAATATATAATATATATATATATATATATATATATATATATATATTATGTATACATATATATACTATATAATATATATATATATATTACTATGATATATAATTTTTTCTTTCTCTTTGTTTTTTATATCTATCTTTCTTTTTTAATCGCTCATATATCGGCTGTTGTTGATGGCGCGACTTCTTCTTCCTTTTCTGTCAATAGTGTGTTCCTCAGTGGTTCTGTCTTATCTCCGCTACTTTATTCCCTGCTTTTCATTAATGGATCTTCTCGTCCTTGGCACATACTAACTCTAATCCACTCATATGCCGATTGACTCGACCCTTCATTCTTAAACTCATTTCAATTCTGCTTCCCTTCTTTTACTTCTAGAACTGCCTCTCGTCTTAATCTTTCCGATTCCATTCTCTGTGATCTGATAGAATTTTCCGGGTGGGGTCGTGCAACCGCCTTGTGAAATATAATTCTTTAAAAACCCAAACTTCTACAAATCTCCCTCTCTAAGACACCTTCTAACTTTCTATCTCCTTTCGACGGTTCTCTCGTCTCTCCTGTTGACAATATAAACATCCTTGGCCTTAACATAAACAAAAAAATGTCTTGGAAACCTCACATCACAATGGTTGCTAGGGCGGCCTCAAAGAAACTGGGAGTTTCTGTTTAGACTGCTGAGACTTTTTTTCCTCTTCAAAGTTACTCCAGTATATACAAGGGTCTCATCCGCCCTTGTATGGAGTACTGCTCTCATATCTGGGGGCTCAGGTTTCACCCGGCTTTTGGATAGGGTCGAATCAAAGGCTAAAAGACTTATAAACTGTCCTGTACTTTCTAGTTCACTTGACCCTCTATCTTTGCGGCGCGATGTTGGTGCTTTATCTCTTTTCTATAGGTACCGTAGCGGCAGGTGCTCTAGGGAACTTTCCACCCGCGTGCCACCTCCTTTAAGACGCCCTCGTAGCACAAGGGGTGCTGTGTCGGCACATGAGTTTTGTGTTGATGTTAGCAACTCCAGACTAGTTCGCTGCGGCGCCTCCTTCTTTCCTGCCACCTCTGTTCTGTGGAATTCTCTTCCATCTTCTGTGTTTTCTACTCAATTTAATCTCCCTCACTTTAAAGCCCGCGTCTGTGCTCATCTGCGTAATTTGCGTTAGTTGAAATTTTGTTGAGTGTAACACCCCCCTCCTTGAATAGGGCTTTTCCCCGTGTGCATGTTTACACACTTAAAAAATATATATATATATATATAAATATATATATTATACTATATATATATATATATATATATATATATATATAATATATATATATATTATATATATATATATATATAATATATATATATGTATTTGCTATCCATATATTTTCGGCTTTAGAGCTTTTGTCATTCCATATCTGCATTTATTCTAAATTATCGCTCTTTCCATAATATATTATAATAATATATATACTATATATATATATATAATATATATATATATATATCATCTATTATATATATTATTGTATATATATATATTAGTATAATATCTAATTATTATTATTATATATAAATATCAATAACTATCTATAATATATATATATATATATATAATATGATATATATATAATGATGTGTAGCTGTAGGTGTCCCGATTTTTCGTTCAGAAAATAGGTAACCTTAAGCCATGATTAGTGTTTACTTTAAAAAAGAAATATATTATATATCATATATATTAATTATATATATATATAGCTAGCTAAAATCAATAATATATATATATATATATATATAATATTATAATATATATATATATTATATATATATAGTAATATCAGAGGTACTGCCTATACTCGATCGTGCTGCTCGTACTTAAGCAACGAGTTAATATTATAGAAAAGAGACGGATCTTTACAAATTTCATAATGTTACGATAATACTTATTTTTTTGCCAAAATTGGTCAAATGAATGAAAACTATTACTTAATTGATATATCCAATATTATGTAAAATTGAAAGAAAAAGTGTATATTTTTCAATTAATTAAAAAAAAAGTGGAGAAACTCTTGTGATCAAATGGAATAGCGGTAGTTTTGTGTGTGTGTGGAATTTAGAGTAATAAATTGTTT
>JABUQX010053243.1:22500-27500 GCA_015478945.1 Trachelipus rathkii
ACGAAATCCTTTCCTTAAGAAATTATAGTGTGCACTGTAAAAAACCTAAGAGTAATGGATGCCGCAGAATGTGTTATTGAAGATCTTTTAAAAACAAGATTTAGTATGAGAAGCTTTGAAGAAAAAAATTTAATTATTAAAAACGGAAGATTAACTCCATCATTACCAGACCTAAAAACCAAAGGAAAAAATTTTGTAAGACATTTTCAAGAATGTCATTATGAGAAAAAGAAATGGTTGACTGGGAGTTCAAAATTAAATAGGCTTTTTTGTTGGCCTTGTTTGATTTTTTTCATCAGAAAAATCTGTTTGGAATGAGGGAGGATACACTGATTTAAATAATTTATACATCAGCATGCAAAAGCACGAAAGATCACAGCGACATATAAAGTCATATTTATTCCTCAAATCATTCGGTAATGTACGTGTGGATGTTATGTTGGATGAACAAAAAAGATTTGATGTCCAACAACACAATGAAAAGGTTGCTAGAAATAGAGAAATTCTTCGCAGGTTAATAGATGCGGTCATATTCCTAGGCTGTCAAGAATTATCTTTTAGGGGCCATAATGAAACAAATGAATCAAATAATCGAGGAAATTATGTAGAACTTCTGCAGTTGATGAGCCGGTATGATGAAAAATTAGCAAATCACCTATCAACAGCGACAATTTTCTCTGGAGTTTCGAACAGAATTCAAAATGATTTAATTGAATCAATTCAAAATGTAATTCTTAGGGAAATCCATTCTGAAATTTCTGATGCAAAATTCATTGCAATTCTCTTAGACGAGACATCAGACGTATCAAATATTTCACAGTTATCTACTGTTTTACGATACCTTACAAAAGAAAACGAAATAGTAGAAAGATTCCTTGGTTTTACAGACGTAAGTCTTGACCGTTCGGCAGATGCTTTAGCTCAACATGTTTTTCGCTGCATAGAAAATATTAAAGGTGAAAGTAAATTAATTTCTCAAACCTATGATGGAGCTGCTACCATGTCAGGCCATCTTCATGGTTTACAAAGTAAGGTAAAGGAAAAGTATCCATCTGCAGTTTTTGTACATTGTTGTGCACATGTGTTGAATTTTGCTAAATTCTTATTATATAAAAAAAATGCTTACAAACTTGTGGAAGTATTAAGTAATGTAAGTTATTTTTCACGGTTTTAAGTGGTTTAGGAAGTTATTTCGCTAAATCGCCTAAAAGGACAAGTGCACTTGATGCTATAGTTAAAAGAAGGTTTCCAAAACCGCACCAACTAGATGGAATTACAGTTCTCGCTTAGTTCATATTGCCAAAGAAAATAGATCTTTATTGATTGAGTTATTTGATGAAATAATTGATAATGTAGAGAAATGGGATGGAATAACTATCAATTCCGCAATTGGATTCAAGCACAAATTATGTGATTTTAAATTTATTTTTCTACTCGAAGCATTTAGTGAAATATTTTCCTTTACGGATGTTTAATTTAATGTCCTTCAGTCAAAAAAGTTTGGATATTACTTATTGTGCTAATGAAGTTAGGAAAACTACTAAATTGATTGAGGAAAAACAAGATCTTTTCTCTAAAATATATGACAATGTTAAAGGAAATTTTCCATCAGAAAAACATCATGATTACTATAGAAATCTATATAATAACATCATTCAAACAGTTGTGAATCAACTAAGAGTCAGATTTAAATCTCTGGAAGATCTTGTTTTTATTGAACTATTAAACAGTCATAATTTTAAACAATACGCAAAAGATTTTCCTAAGAAACCTTTCGAGTCTCTAACCATAATTTACGGAAGCCATTTTGACAAAATTCGACTGCAGAACGAATTGATAGTTGTGTATTCTTCGGATGATTTTAGAAATAAAAGTATTGTACAACTAATAAAACACTTCCAAGACAATGAACTTTATGAAGTTATGCCTGAATTTTTTAAACTTTGCCAGCTCATTGCTACGATACCATCTACAACAGCAACAGTAGAAAGAAGCTTTTCTGCATTGAAAAGAATTAAAGTATATCAGAGGAATACAACAAGCGAAACTCGATTGTCAAGTATTTCAATGATGTCAATAGAAAGGAACCTTCTCTTGAAGTTAAGAAATTCAGAAGATTTTTATGAAGGAATTATAAAAGAATTCATAAAAAAGGAAAGGAGGATGGATTATATATTCAAATAAGGTAGGTACATAATAATAATCTAAATATATATATATATATATATATATATAATAGATATATAATATAGTATATATATATATTATATATATATATATATATATATATATAATAATAATATATATATATTAATATATATATATATATATATATACTATATATATATTATATATATATATATGTATATAATATTATTGCATGACCGGCATAATGGGTCACTGCACGCCACTGATATTATATATATATAAATATATATAATATATATATATATATATATAATATTATATATATATAGTATATATTATATATTATATATATATATATATATACTTACTATATATATATATATATATATATATATATAATATACGGTATAATATATATATATATATATATATATATATTAATATATATATATATATAATATATATATATATTATATTATATATATATAATATATATATATATATATATATTATATATATATATATATATAATATATATTATATATATGGACCTTATCTGTTTAAGTGCACAGATGAATAGTTTTTTTTTTTCAAATATTAGTAGTATGGTATAATACGCAATAATTAAGGTAATTGAGAATGATACAAAATTATGGAGTATTAAGAAATAAATTGTCAAAGCAGCCCAAAACGCTGATTTTGCCACGAAAAAAATGATTTTTTACTTTTATTTTTACAAAGAGGTTGTTTTACCTAACCTATCTTAACAATTAGATCATAGATCCAAGTAAAGCTGCAGGCCCTGATCGGTATATATATGGTAGAATTTGCAAGATGTAGTACCAGCCAATGTCAAAGGCACTGTACTTTGATTAAGCGATCTATAAATTGGTGACGGTACCAGATGACTGCCGGAAAACATCTATATTGTGGCCTATTTAAAGAAAGGTAGTAAGGAAGATTTGGGGAATTATAGACCAGTTAGCTTAATATCTCGGTTTGTAAAGGTTTCTGGAAAAGTTAATGAAAGGTCATATAGAGAAATATTTAGAAGATAACAAGGTATTGTATGACTCCCAGCATGGTTTCAGAAAGGGTAGGTCATGTCAGACAAACCTTTTAGAATTTATGGAATACATTACTGACTGCATTGACCGAGGAGATCCAGTTGATATTATATATTTAGACTTTAGCAAAGCTTTTGATAAGGTTCCCCACATAAGGCTGATGAAAAAAGTTATTGCAATGTGTATAGTGGGGTGGTACATGGTTGATTTAATGAGTGGTTGGCGAAAAAGAAAACAGTGTGTACAACTAAATGGCAATAAATCATCAAGGGAAATAGTGAAGAGTGGTGTCCCACACCAGGGTTCAGTGCTGGGGCCATTATTGTTCCTCATATATATATAAATGATTTAGACCAGGGGACTTAAATGCAAGGTTTCTAAGTTTGCAGATACCAAAGTGGCTACCACAGTTACAAACAGTGAAGGATGTATAAAGATTCAAAAAGATCTTGATAAACTTCTTGGGTGGGCAGATAAGTGGCAAATGAATTTTAATAGTAAAAAGCGTAAGGTTCTTCACCTAGGTTACTCAAATAAAAGTTTTAACTACGATATGAATGGGGATTGGCTGGAGTCTGTGGACCAAGAAAAAGATTTAGGTGATTATAAGCAGTAATTTGAAAGTAGCTAATCAGTGTTTGGAAGCTAGAAATAAAGCTAATAAGATGCTGGGCATAGATCGCAATGTTGTTTACAAGAGCAAGGAAGTTATAAGTAAACTGTATAATAGCTATGTTAGGCCAGTAATAGAGTATTGTGCACAAGTTTGGGCCCCTTATTTAAAGAAAGACTTAGATATGCTAGAGTGAGTGCAACATAGGGCAACAAGGATGATTTCTGGGTTTGAGGGTAAGAGCTATGAGGAGAGGCTGAAGGAGTTAAGAATGTTTTCTGTAGAAAGGTGATTTCTCAGGGGGGACATGATACAAGTCTACAAAATATTTACATCTATTGATAATACAGAGACCAATAAATTTTTCTTAGTAGAGCATGTTTTTTAAGAAAATTCTTTAGTAGCAAGCTTCTGGAATTATGCCAGAAGCTTACCACTAAACAATTTTCTTAAAAAACTTAACTTTTTTGAACTTAGAAATTTTTTGAACTTAGAAAATTTTCAGTGATTTGAAAGGCGATTTGAAACTGCTATAATACCGATATTTAATATATATATATATATATATATATATATATATATATATATATATATATATATATATATATATATATATATATATATATATATATATATATATATATATATGAGGGTTGGAAAAAACCCGTGGTCAGACCAAACAATCCCGAACCAACCCAGTGGTTTTTTGGGGGGCTTTTTTTTTATTTTATTGGGCTATTTTGGGGATTTTTTTTTGGTTAAAATTTCAAATTTAAGGAAACCACAAAATTATCAATAATTAATTTGCTTTATGAAAATAATATCATTTCATTATTATTCTACAAATAAATTAATAGGTAGGTGTACAATTTTCAAAATAAATAATTATTTTGGAAGCAGACTTTATTCAATATACACTGGGTGAATGAATGTCATTGCCTCATTGTAAAACTTTTAAAGGTAGCTGGTATTACTATTGTTGTGTGTTAGTGATAGTCATAACATAACAAGCATTTTATAAACTTAAAATAATTAAGTAATCTATTTATATTAATATATTTAAACTTTAACCATTATCACCACCATAGTCTCATACGCTGGCAAGTTACCAACTTGCTCACTAAAGTTCAGTAGCTGTATTCTAAAAATTAGGTGATTCGTTTCATATCCTA
>JABUQX010053243.1:35000-40000 GCA_015478945.1 Trachelipus rathkii
CCCAACTCCGGAGCCGATTTTTGGGGATTTTATCCCATTGGCAGCCCATGCACGTCGAAGGCAAGACTTGAAAACCATTTTCGAAGGTTTTGGAAATTCCAGTCATGTCGGCAGCTGACTTGGAAATTTCCATCATTTCATTAGATTTTGACGTTTGATACGTCAAAGTTAGGGTTTTTCAGGTCGGTGAGACCGAATTTAAGGTCTGGAAGACCGACTTAAGAGGTTTTGAGCCTGAACTCATGAATTTTTACCCCTAAAAGGGGGGCGGAGCCCCAAAAGGGGGCGGAACCCCCAAAGGGTTTTTTTTTGGTTCCTAGAAGGTTTTAAATAATCGCAAGAAGACTGAACTTGGAGGCTGGGGTAGAGGAGCAGAGTCGAGACGGAGTTGGAGTTCGGATATCGGTTTCGGAGTCCAGAGACCCCCCGGAGGGGGTCCCCTCCTGAAAAAAAGAAAGAAATGCATGGAATGCAAAACAGAGGAAGAAGAAGAAATAAGAAAGGAAGAAGGAGGAGGAAATGAGGAAGGAAGAAGAATGAGGAAGGAGGAGTAGGAGAAGGATTCAGAGTAGGTACCGACACCGGTGCTGGAGCTGGTGCGGTGCCTAGTTAGTAAACATTCGTTTAATTAATACAATATCATTACCTGTGTTGACATAACTCGCTTCTGTTCTATCAAATGTACATCACGGTCAATTGCAATTGCATGCTTGCAAAGATAAACCCGTCTTTCTAAATGTTGAAGACTGACATTTATCTATTTTCAAATCTCATTTTCTTTTTTAATAATACGTTAACTATATAATTTTTTTTTCCTTAAATTAAAACATGCATATATTGTTTGCTTTTTTTTTATAAGTTTTATTTTACATTTATACTTTGTGTTTAATTTTATTATTTTTAATTTTTATTTTTTTATTTTATTTTATTTTTTTTTATTTTCTATTTGTTTATTATTTTTCTTTTATTTCTTTAACACTGGTTTTTTAATAAAAATTTATTCTTTTTTATCTTTATAACTTAAGAAAAAATTTGCATTTTTTACAAATACCTTAAAGCAGTAAATCGATAAATCAGTAAATCTTCAGTTAATCAGTCAAATCAGTAAATCAGTAAATCAAACTACCCTCCAGCCACCCTCCTGCCCATTCGTGATCTATTGATTCAAGTCATATTTGTATAACATAACACAAAAATATTTTTATTATTTTTGTTTTGTTTTCTTGACTTAATATTTGTTTTTACGAAAAGTTATCATTTTACCGTTTACCTAAATTCATTTGCATTTTACATAACCTTAAAGCCAGTAAATCAGAAATCGTTACAATCAGAAAATCGTTTAGTCATTAATCACACTACCCTCCTCCCCTTACATGATTTACTTGATTTAATTATCTATTGAATCTATTGATTCAAGTCATGATTTTGTATACACATAACACAAAAAACTTTTATTTATTTGGTTTTGTTTTCTTTAACATTTTGTTTTTACTAAAAAATTAATTCTTATTTTTATGCTTATAACTTAAAAAAATTTGCATTTTTTACATACGTCTAAATCAGTAAATCAGTAATCAGTAATATAATGTAAATGCCGTAAAATCAAGTAAATCAAGTTTAATGCAAACCATCAACCCCTCCTCTACCCTCCATGATCTATTGATCTATTGATTTCTTTTTAAGAAACATAATTTTCTATTTTGTTTGTTAACTTTTAATTATTTCGTTTTATTTTCTATTAAGCGAGGCCTTTCATCCTAACTATGAAAGCAACGGCTTCTTTTATGTTTATTATACCTTGCCCGACTTCAGCCTCGAAATTAAAGCCACGTACAGCAGTAATCAAGTATAATCAAAATACCTTCCAGCACCCTCCTACCCATCAGTGAATCTATTGATCTATTGATACTATTGATCTATTGATCTATTGTCTATTGATTCAAGTCATAATTTTGTATAACATAAAACACAAAACTTTTCTAGTAATTTTAATGTTTTTGAATTTCATTTAAAATATTTTGTTTTAAACTAAAACATTTACTTCATTTTTATTGTTTTATAACTTGAAAAAATTTTGCATTTTCTCCATACCCTAAAGCAGCTAAATCAGTATAATCATAAAATACCTTCCAGCCAACCTCCTACCCTTCATGATCTATTGATCTAATTGATCTATTGGATCTATGATCCTAACATATGAAAATCCTATAAATGATAATCGACACTCACAATAATTTTACGCAATACTATAAACAAAAACCTTATTTATTTTCTGTATTGTTTTCTTTAGAAACTTCTGTTTTTTACTAAAAAATTTATTCTTTTTAATGTTTTATAACTTAAAAATTTGCAATTTTACATACCCTAAGCAGTAAATCAGTAATCAGTAAAAATCAGTAAATCAGTTAAATCAACCTGCCCTCCATACCCTCATACCCTTACATGATCTATTGATCCTATTGATATATTGATCTATTGATCTATTGAATCTATTGATCTATTGATTCAAGTCAATATTTTTTGTGATAGTTGTTTTCAAAAAACTTTTTATTTATTTGTTTTGTTTTCTTTAAACATTTTGTTTTTACTAAAAAAAATTATTCATTTTATTTGTTCATAACTTAAAAAAAAAATTATGCATTTTTGTACATACCTAAAAGCAGTAAGATCAGTAAATCAGTAAAATCAACAACTGTCCGCTCCATACCTCCTGATCTAAAGCCCATCGTAGATCTTTGATCTATTGATACTATTGATCTATTAGATTCGAAGTCATAATTTTGTATAGATATACTCAAAACTTTTATTTTATTTTTGTTTTTGTTTCTTTAAAACATTTTGTTTTTTCCTAAAAAAAAATTATTCTTTTTATGGTTATAACTTAAAAAAAATTGCATTTTTGCATACCTTAAAGCAGTAAAGGGCAGTAAATCAGTAAATCAGGTAATTCAGTATCAAAGCTTGTATCACAGCCAACCCTCCTACCTTCTGATCTACTGATGCTATTGAATCTATTGGTTAAGTCATATTTTGTATAATATATATAAGACAAAACTTTTATTTATTTTTGTTTTGTTTTCTTTAAACATTTTGTTTTTCTAAAATTTATTCTTTTTATGTTAACTTAAAAAAATTTGCAAATTGTTTTACATACCCTAAATCAGTAATCAGTATATCAGTAAATCAAACCTGTATCCAGTAACCCTCCTACACTTTTCCATGTCTATTGATCTATTGATCTATTGATCTATTATTGATTCAAGTCATATTTTGTATAACCATAACACAAAATTTTTTTTTTATTTCATTTTTGTTTTGGTTTCTTTAACATTTTTGTTTTACTAAAAATTTATTCTTTTTATGTATATAATTAATAAATTTGCATTTTTACATACCTTAAAGCAGTAAATCAGTAAATCAAGTCCATCAGTAATTCAAACCACCCACTCTATCCTCCTACCCATTCGTGATCTAATGATGATCTATTGGATCTATTGATCTATTGATGTAAGTCAAATTTTTTGTATAACATACAGAAAAACTTTTATTATTTTTGTTTTGTTTCTTTAAAAACATTTATGTTTTTACTAAAAAAAATTATTCTTTTATGTTTTATAAACTTAAAAAATTGCATTTTACATACCTTAAAGCAGTAATCAGTAAATCAGTTAAAATAGTAAAGCAGTAAATCAGTAAATCGGTACAATCAACTATCATCCACACCCTCACTACTCCATGATCTATTGTCTATTGATCTATATGATCTATTGATCTATTGATCTATTGATTCCATGTCATATTATAAGTATCTTTTTGTTAGTAATTTCTTCCCACAATTTTTGTCTGTAGCTATTTGTTGTTGAAATTGTCGCGTTTGTTGTTGCATTGTTGCAACGTTTGTTGATGTTGTTTGTTGCTGAACTGTAGCGTTTGTTTGTTTGCATTTGTTTTGCAGTTGTTGATCGTTGTTGTTGTTGTTAAAATGTTAGGTTTGTTGTTGCTGTGTCTGTGTTGTTGTTGATGATTTGTTGTTTGATATGCTGCGTTTGTATATACATAACACAACAACCTTTTATTTATTTGTTTTGTTTCCTTTAAACATTTTGTTTTTACCTAAAAATTTAAACTTTTTATGTGTTTATAACTTTAAAACAATTTGCGTTTTACATACCCTAAGCAAGTAAATCAGTAATCAGTAATCAAACTACCACTCTATCATCCTACCCATCCATGATCTATTGATCTATTGAAATATTGATCTATTGATAAGTATCTTTTTGTATAAACATAAACAAAATAAATTCTTTGCTGCAGTTGTTGTTGTTGAAATGTAGCGTTTGGTTGTTGCAGTTGTTGATGTTGTTGTTGAAATGTTGCGTTTCTTGTTGTTGCCTTGCTGTGTTGTTGTTGTTCGTTGTTGTTGTTGTTGTTGTTGTTGTTGTTGTATTGTTGTTGTTGTTGTTGTTTTTGTTGTTGTTGTGTTGTCTGTTAAATATATCAAACGTTCAAATTAAATGAAAATATACAACATTTTTTCAAACATATCTCTAAAGTATTAATGTTAATTTTACATTTAACATAGTAATATTTAAAATAAGCAAAAATATATCTCATCCTACCCTAACTGACATACAAGCATTCCATTAACAGTTTAACTAAATTTAGAGTTTCAACTTACCAAGCAGAAGTCAGCATAAGCAATCTCAATCTTTTACCTATACCCAACCTCGCGCAAATATATAATTATTATTTATTAATTAATTATTATTATTATTATTATTATTATTATTATTATTATTTAATTATTATTATTATTTATTATTATTATTTATTATTATTATTAAATTATAATCAACTATATAGTATATGAACATAACAAACCTAACATACCACACACACACACACACACACACATAACAGGATCACACACACACACACACATTGCATACCACACCACACCACACAACACAACACACAATAATTATAGACACTTTACTTAA
>JABUQX010053244.1:0-12500 GCA_015478945.1 Trachelipus rathkii
TATAGTTTATTGATGGCCTAAGTTTCCATAAGGTTCTATATGAGTAATTATATAATAAGATAAGCCTTAGCAATTGAACGAAGAAAGTACTCAATTTAGTGTAAGGCCGTTATAGTGAAGGGTAGGTCTCTATATAGTAACGTGTAAGCAAATAATACTATAGGGTGGAATTTTTTCTGACTGTTGATTAAACGATATATATATATAATGTAATACTCTACTAAAAGTTAGTATAATAATAAGGGGCACTTAAGGTTAACTGTAGGTTCTTTTAATTATATTATTAATGACTGTTAGTCATATATTATCTTTTGCTACTTATACTTATATTTCCCTGTTTACTCAAAAGTTGCCAATATGCGCCTAACATCCATCACCTTAATATCTCTACTACCTAATATAAATATATATACTATATATACTATATATATATATACCCCCCAATATAAGTAATTCCCTATTAGGAGGATAGAGAAGGATGGTGAATTTAGATGATTATGATGTAATGATGAATTATTGAAATTTATTACGATCGATATAGACCAATGCGAAAGCATTATATAGTAATTAGATATAAAGATGATGATGATTAAATATACTATATAGAAGATGATAATGATGAATAATATGGTGAATATAAATATAATTGGGTTAATTCCTGTATACATATCAGCTAACCATATATTTACAATGAAAAAATAAATATATATCATGTAATTTACTTAATTAGTTATATTTATGCAATTAGTTTATTATTCACAAGTATAAATACTCTATATACAAAATTATCTATCACACACAAACATAGGTTAAAATACCTCTACCGCCACTCCAGGCAAATAGTATTTGGTAATTATTTATTATATAGTATATAGATACGTAATACCGTAGAGTATATATATATTTATATTATAATATATACTTATTATTATATTATATATATATATATAATAATATTTATATATATCTTACATAATCACCAAGAGTTGGCTTTCTTTATTGTAAATTAATAGTACAAACAAATCCAATTCTCTCCATTTTTATTGTATTTTTCCTCTTAATTTTTCCTAAAATTCAAAATTTATTTAAATTGTTAGGTCATTATTTACCAAGCTTTGTCAAATACTTTTATTACTGATTTATTTTTTATGGTAAATTTTCCACACTGATAATAGTGTAGAAGTGAGGCAATAATGGTAATGAAATTATGTCATTTAATACATTTAGTGATGCTGAATCTCTAGAGTTCTGATGCTGGAACTGAGAGCTGTAACTGCGTTATTAGACACCATTATATAGGATGGCAATCATATCTCTCTGGGAGACAACGAAGGCGCAAAGAGAGAGAGGAAAGGAAGAGCAATCATCAATTTGTCGTCATTCGTTGTTATATCTTCATTCCCGGTAAAAGAGTCCTTTTAGTGATCTGACAACTAATTCGGGAGTCAAGCACACAGAGAGCGAAGTATATATACCCACGGTCCCAGACGAGAGAAAACTAGGAAAGTCAATTTTTCTTCACATCAGCTATGTAAGCAACACAATTATTTTACACGTAGATTTAATTTTGAACATATGCTGATTGGTGTAAGTTATAAAATTAGAAATTTATTCAGCTGGAGAGAAGGTAAGTTACTACTTCAGTATATATACAACTTTTTACAATATAAATGTTGCGTTAGTAATTTACATGCACTGATCTAAAGTTATATGAATAGTATATAGTCATCGTATTTTTATTATTCCTTTATATATTTCTTGGGAGGATAGGCGGGGTTTTGATTGCATATGATCGTAGTGAGAGAGAGGGTGTCTGCTTGTATAAGTTATATTGTACTTTCAGTAAAATACTGCGGTCAAGACCCTCAGTATCATACTGACAAGTAGAGGTGAGAGGAAGATCACTATCCTGTTTCTGAGAGTGATGCACAGTATATGAATAGTATATATAGGAAAGGGCGCTGTTATATTATTATGCACTGCGATGCTTTATATTTAAGGACTGGCAGAAGTTGTGTGTAATCTGAGCGGGAGTGAGAGTCGTGACGGGCCATGTAGCAGGAGTTTGATTCTTATGTAAGTTATAATGAACTGGGACGTCTACAACCGATCACACAGTATTATTAGATTCCGATAGTTAAAGTATATATATGAATTGAGAGTATTTGAGTGAATGTTATACTCATAGAGTATAATGTTTTGATTTTATAAAATTGGGATAGTGTTGAGATATATGTGAGATGTATGATGTTTGAATTGTTTATCTGAGAGAGTAGATAGTTTCTGTGAGTGAGTTTGAGTTGTGAGAATATCTGGCTTAGTGAATGTGGAATATAATATGTAATTATCTCATTTTGTATCTGTCGTTAGTTATGTGAGTCAGTTTGATGAAAGTATTATTATTTGGAAAAGAGTATTATAATTAATCTTTATGCTGTGATGAGTTATAATATCGCATTATAGTGAGACTAAGTTAATTCATGTGAAGTGAACTTTATAATTGTCAAGGGTCTGATGTTTATATTACTAACATACTGCATTACGAGAGCACGTGACGTGTGTGTCAGTCACCAGAGGATAAGGTGGTGATGTGTGAAAGACTTGTGGCAAAAATGAATTCGAAAGAGTGTTGGTGATTATATGATGACGTAGTTATGGGTGAAGTCGCCTCTTTATGTACCCACTTTTGTGTACGGGAAGTGTTCAGTGTGATGTGTGTAGTAGAGTCGAGCGTGAGCGACGACTGAGATACACTAACCTAGGTAGAAACTTTTCTCAGTTCTTACCTAGTATACTTGTGAGTGATTCGTTACTAGGTAGTTATAAGTATTTAGTGTGTTAGTTGTGATTGTAATGTGTGTATGTGTGTGATGATATGGTGAGGTCAGGCACGAGAATGTAGTGTCGGAATGGAATGTGTGAGGCTGTGGTAAGGATGTATATGAGTGCAGTGTGGGTGTAAATGGTCTGCGATTATATATTTTATCATGGATTTTAATTAAGGACAGGAGGTATAAATTACACTGTGCTTATTAAAGCGAGAAGACATGAGGGAAGGTAAAGGCGCAAAAGACAGAACAAGAGGACCACTATTAAAATTGTGCTCTGACAGACAGAATTTTATTAGAGACAGTATATAGAACGTGATATGCCTAACGATCAAACTCGGCACACTCTCTACTCTTTGACATCTAGAGAGTGCTCGGCGTGATCATATGGATTAATATGAGATGCTGAATACTCAGTGATCACCACAGAGAAGAGAAGAGTAGAGTGGAGTAGAGTTTATTTTATCACTTCGTCGCCTTTTTTTTTTTTTTTTTTGAGTACGCTATTCTGATGGTTCTATGGTATGATCTATTATCTTTTACAGAAGAGTATGATAGTGTTGTCACTATAAAACCATCTTGAATGATGTATATAGTTTCGCAAAGGTTAGAGCGTGGAAAAATAATAGGATTTCAGAGCTAGATTATCGGGTCCATTACTTCTATCTATATCTATTAGATGAGATGAGAGTATTACTGAAATTCATATATGGTTAACTTATATATATCTTGCGTAAATGGGGAGACAGATATTGCACTGACTTAGTGTCCTTTGATCACGTTTTAATTGTTGTGAGACTTAATTTGAAGTGGTATTTACTGGTTAATTCAAAATAAATTTGAGACGGTTGACTTAACATTGCTGGGATATTCGAATTGTTTTTGGGTCCGGACCATTGCTTGTAAAGTACTCTTAAAAAATTTAGTGGTGCTAATAGGTCAATTTGGGGGAGTAAATAGGGAGGTTTCTAGAATTTGTTTTTATATTTGCTAAGGCCGCTAAATTTGCTAAGTAATATTGTGGGGTGTATTTCAAGTGTTTATGGCTAATTTTAGAGGTAATTGTTTTATTTTTATATTTATTTTATTTTTTTTATGCCAGTTTATTTTTATTGTTTTTGTTAACCAGATGGCTTTCGTGGGTTGGTGGGGGTTTAGTAGGTGAAACATCGATTTTTTATTGCCTCATTTGGAATATATATCATATATATATCATAGAATCTATATTTAGCGCAACGTCTGAGTGATATATAGGTCTGTGAGAGACTCACACACCACACCACGAGAAACGTGATCTGCTACACACACCCTTAGTGTGTGAATGTATCGCTATAGAAGTTATCATAACTATATAATATACGTAATATGAGTATATGGTGGACTGATATATCTAGTGTGTGAGAGAAGTAGATCAGAGCATCTATTTCGAGCGAGTAGGAGAGGTATTCGTATATATATATCGAATCGTGCTTGCTTGGCGACGAGGAGAGGCACTCACGTGATGAACGTATGAGCTGAGACTCTATAACTTTTGTATCGCTAGCTGACACGGTGAGTGGTGATAGAGTCGAGGGATGGCTAGTCAATACGATAGGCAGAGGGATAGGTGACAGACATCTGGCAGAGTTACACGATCAGAACCTAGATATACCTATATCTATGGAGGATATCCGTATTATATAGAGGATTATGACATATAATTGAGGCAGTATTGTGCGAGTAGAGTGCAGGAGATTCCTAGACTATTATATATAGATAATATAATATATATATATATTCCATATTAAATAAATAAAGTATAATCTATATCATTACTATAGTAAATATAATATAATACATAAGGTATATATCGATATACTAGGTAGTACTTATAGCTGTGGTAGTATATATGTATTGTCATGGATTTAGATGATATGTATATATATAGGTATTATGATATATTGATAATCTATTATAAGGTCTAACGATATATATAGTATATATACTTTAGTAGTAGTATAGTTATAATTTAAAAGTATATATATATATTTAGTTAACATTAGATGAATAATGTGAGTATAGGTATGAGGTAGTTTGATATAGTATTATATTTTATATATCTATATATGAGTATATATATAAGTAACGTAGTATGTTAAATGTCTAGTAGGTGTATATATAAGTAATATCATAGTATATTCTATAGTGAGTTGTTCACCAGCTCTATATATTTAGTAATAGTATAATACATATATATATACCTATATATATATTTATATATATATATATATATATATATATATATATTATATGATATATATATAGTATATATATATATATATATATATATATAACTACTTTATATATATATATATATATATATATTATATAATGATAAATAAGTATATATATTATATATATATAGATAGTACTAGTAATCAAAGTTATGATAACTTAACTATAAGTTATAAGTAGTATAATATATGTTACAACTATATTATCACCAGTAAAGTTATGACTAATATTATTTATGTATTATATATGTTAGTAATCATACAAAATCTATAAGTATATATATATGTACATATAAGGATGAACTATCAGTATACGTATATATGTATCACCTATGTACGCTAGGATATATAGTAGCTAGAGGCCTTATATGTATATAACGTTATGAGAATACTGCTATAGTGAATCACTATTAATAGTCCATCATATAGTAGTATAAATAGTATCTTGCTAATATAGTAGTATAGTATTGTACCCTCTAGTCTATCACAGTGTAGATAACTCATACAGTGAAAATATCAGATACTATGTTTATATGAGTATGATATATATATATTATATACTAGCTTATATATATAAATTAGGTAGAGCCTACAGATACTGTATATACTATGATAAGTTCTTTGTTGCTTCATTGGATTAAGTTTTTTATATATATAAGTATATATAATCTTTATGAAAAAAATTAATCACTGAAAGTGAGTAGGTATACGTATATTATATATATGATCTTAGTTGGAATGAAGACCATTCAAGGGATCCAAGTATCTTCAGTTAGGGTTTTAACAAACGGGACATAAAACAAAGGTAAAATAAAAAATTATATCGCAAAAGGGTGTTGGACGTTGGGAAATTCTAAGCATCGAGGATAATAATATCTTTGCTGAGTTTCTACTGTAACTATCATACGATGTCTATCCTTTGGAAAATCTCAAATCAGAAGTAGCCAGGGCGCAAGTCTATAGTATTACGAATCGCTGAACTATAAATGTTACGTAAGTTTATTTGAAATTAGGATATCCGATGTGTAGAGAAGTAGAATATATATGCGACCGGTGTATGAATAATGTACACCGCGTTCATTGTCCGAGCACGAGTATACGCGGAGATATCACCATCGAGTGTCACGAGCCGATATATATATACGAAAGAGTGTGCCTATTAAGTACAGGACCCGTCCTGATTTTTACTCTACTATCGGATATGCAGAGCCGGTCGCTCTATTCACTGCGATGGGGAGACAGAATTGCCACCGAGATCGAGTACTGAGCTATGGACGGTGCCGTGGCTTGGCGCTCTAGATTAAGTCGATGATACTATAGCACAATATTGCATAGGAATGAGCGACGAGCGAACACATTTATATATAATCTGAGGTCACTATAATGACCTGGTGCGCGAGAGCGCTACCTGAATTGTAATTATACAAATATTCGTAAAAAAACCGTTAAGAATTAAGATTATTATATAATATTTTTTAGAATTCATTTTAGGGTATGTATTAGGCCGCTGTCGGTGTATTTGAGTCTTTTTAAGTAGGAGCCGGGGGTTTGGAAGCTTGAGGTAGTTTTGGTGAGGGCATAGTGCTTGCCGCCATCTGCCAGGGTTGTGAGGGATCTCACCAGTAAAACGTGCCAGGCCTTAATTTAAGATGTGGGGATCAAAAGAAGGTTAGAGGTGTGTTTTCAAAAGGGAAGCCGACTCAAGGGGGAAGAGTAAGGAGAGTTAAAAGATAGGATGGAAAGAGATTGTAGATTAGAGATGTGGGTTGTGTGACTGAATTGAGAGGGATTAAAGTCGAGGCATCTGTGAAAAAGGGAAGAAGATGGGTAGTCTATGGTTTGAATAGAAAATCCAAGAGTGTTGGATGTTGCAGTATAGTGCGTTGACTCAGAAGAAACATGAGGCTGAAAGGGAAGATTAGAATGAGCGATGGAGTGGCTTCTTTGGAAACATTAAGGTGTAAGGATTCGGGGGTGAACAGAGAGCGAGTGAGGGTAGCAGGTGAAGGGGTTAAGGAATAGTTAGTCGAGGGGAAGAGAAAGGTGTGGGATTATGCGAGGTAAAGAAGTGGTGATATATATAGGTACCTCGGAACGAATAATCGTGAGTGGGTTACAAATTGAAGAATATGTTGAGGGGGCGAAAATATGTGTGGTTTTTTTATTACAGCGCGTAGCATCCTAGTAAAATGGAGCGAGGGAGAGAGGAGAGAGAAAGATTTTGGAGTGAAGTTGATATGATTGTTTGGGCGAAAGTTTCGGGGTTAAATGATAAAATGTCTTAATTAGTGCAGAGTTTGAATGAGGAGAGGGAAGAGAGGAGATGACGGAGAATTATAGCGACGTCCATTTTGGGTAGAGCAGGAAGGATCGTGTTAATTGAGGAGAATCAGTCTGTTTAAGAATGTTATGTGGTTGATAGAAGATGTTGATAGCTTCGGAAATTATCGTTTCGGTTCTTGTAATGAAAAAGTGAAAATCATGAAGTATAACATCGAGAAGTAGCTGATGATAGAACGGGGGGAAGGCAGACCGTATAACTGGATAGGGGATTATGTGTGTGATAGAAATAGGATAGGGATGAGAGGCAGATTACTTGGATGTAATATGTATTTCAGAGGGAGTAAGTATTGATTGCAGTGAAGGTACAGATTTCTGTAGGTCGTAGATATTCGTAAGTCGCCCAGCCCATAATTAGCTATTATAACATCATTGGGTATAAGAGCAAGCAGCCGAGATTGGATAGAATCGTGGCCAGTCGGTATTACAAGGCATGCACTCTCATCATGGCACTAGGGATCGCCTGATGTCAGGAAATAGGGGTGGTTATCGAGTGATCAACGTATAATTTATCGGTAGGGTTTGCTAGGGTTAAAGTGGTAAGCGGGAGAGTGTAACCGCGTTAACAGAACGAGAAGGAGAAAAGCTAAGGAGGGACTAAACTAGAAGTTCGATTAGTAGTGGAAAGCAATAGTGTAGATTGAGTTACGTTTGTGTCAAGAAGCGAGTTTAGGAAGGGGTGGATGGATGATAGAGCGGTAGGGATCGTGAGAGGGACGAAATTCGGGATCAGCAGTAGTGCGAGGCGATGTAGGAGTGGAAGAAATGTAAGAGAGAACAACTTTGTGAAGAAGACCCATGGAAAGGTATGCGTGCAGTTAAATAAAAGGTGGGACAAGTGAAGAAAGAGAAGTGAATGGAGTGAATGAGGAGTGAAAGATTTGGTGAAAAGAAAAAAGAGGTCTATGTGAAATTGTTGGGGAATAGGAGAAGTGGAGCTGGGAGGAAAGTAGAGGGTTAGAGTGGAATCAAAGAGGGCGGTTGGAGAGGGCGAAGAGAAATGCAAATAATGAATGGTGTAGGAAAAGTTTGACAGAAAAATTTTGAAACAAGGAAGGCAAAAATATTCTGGAAGAAGTAAACTATAAAAAAGACTAAGAAGAGGAGAAGGTTAGGGAGAGGGTTTAAAGGGAGGGGATGGGGAAATGGATAGGAGGGGAAGAATTGAGGAAGGGAAAAGATGGGGGGATATTCTTAGAAGGATATTGAATGAATTGGGTTGGAAGAAGATTGAGGAGGGTTCAAGAAGTGAGGTTGGGGGTGAAAGAGGGACGGGGAGGAGATATGGAAATACAAATGGAAAAAATTATTAGGGCGATAACTAAAAGGAAAAAAAGGGAAAGGTCCACAGGTCTAGATGGTGGTGAGCTATGGACATTGTTACATGATGGGGAGGCAGAGGAGGTTGGAATGGGAATGGCTGTATCAGGTTATTAATTTATGTTGGAGGAAGGAAGAGGTTCCACAGGATTTGGGAGGATGGTTGTTTGTTCCCCCTGTATAAGGGGAAGGGGATAGGATGGAGTGTGGTAATTATAGAGGTATTTGTTTTTGAGTGTACGTAGGGCAAAGTGTATGGGAGATACTAATATTGGAGGTGAGAGTTTTAACGGAAAGAGAGAACTGGGGGAAGAACAATGGAGGATTTTAGGATGGAAAGGGGGGTGTGGGATCAAGTGGTTACAATGAAGATGCTTGTGGGGAAAGGTTTAAAAAGGAAAGGGAAGGTGTATGGGTGTTTTTTTTAGAGTCTGGAGACAGAGTCATATGAATCAGAGTGGAAGGAGGGGTGAAATTATGGAGGGGTGGCTTAGGAGGAACATGGGAGTGAGGGGGGTAAAATTCAGTGTAAAGTATTGGAGGGACCGCCCTTTTATAGAAATAGCAAGAATGTGTGTGAAAGTATTGAGGGGGGAGGAGTGTGAGATGTTTAGAGTGGAGAGAGGGTTTGAGACAAGGATTGTTGATGATGTGTAATGTCACCGTGGCTTTTCCATTTATTTATGTAGAGTGTCTGCAGAGGAATGATGAGGAGGGGAGAGGGGTGGAATTGATGCAGTAAGGAGGGCTGATAGATGGGAATGAACATGAATAACTTATTTGCGGATGTACTAAACCTTGGTGGCGAAGGAATTCAGAAGGGTTGTATGTATTTGGTGATAGGAGTTTGAGAGAGTGTGTGAACTAAAGGGTCTTAAGATAAATTCAGGTAAGAGTAAAGTGGTTAGTGGTTGAGGGAGGAGGAAACAGATGAAAAGGGGATGGGTTAGAAGATTAGTGTAGGAGGTGTAAGTATCTGGAAAAGTAAAAGGTTTTCAGATATTTTTAGGGATGGATTTGGGTAAGGAAGGAGGATGAAGGAAGAAAGAGATAGAACATGGAGAAGGAATGAGAGCTTGGAGTGGGCTTGGGGGAATTATGGAAAGGGGGGGATTTATCACAAAAACTCAAGATAAGTATGTTTGGAAAAATTTGTGTTCCAGCGGTAATATATGGGTGTGAAACACATGGGGGTTGAAATGCTAGTCCAAGAGGAAATTGGAAGTGTTTGAGATGAAAGGGGTTGAAAGCGGTTTGTGGGGTTAGTAAAAGAGGGAGGAATTAAAAATAGGGTAATAAAAGAGAGTAGATGTGATTGGAAGAATGGTTTGGTGGGAAGAGCGGAGTAGGGGAATGTTAAGATGGGTTGGACATCTGGAGAGAATGGGGGGAGCAAGAGGGTGGTTAGGAGAGTTTTGGGAGGCGGAGGGGATAGGGGGGGGGGGGAGGGGAAGGAGAGGAAGGGGGGGAGAGAGAAGAAGAAGATTGGATGATGGGCTACTGCAAATTGGTTTGGAGGAGGAGGAAGAGGGTGGAAAGAAGGGTAGGGTGTTAGCGAGAGATAGAATGGAATGAAGGAGGTGGGTGAGGGCGAGGATAAAAGGAAAAATAGGGAAGCGCTGCACGTACCACTACGGCCCGGCTTATGCCGGGAATCAGTGCCCTATAAATATATAAGTAAAAAAATAATCATATAATATATATATTATATATATATTAATTATATATATAATATATATGATATAATATATATATATATATATATATAATTATATATATATATAGTATATATATATTATAATATATATTATATATATATTATATATTATAATATATTTATATATATAAAGCAAAGAAATGCATTTTCTTTAAACTCATATTCCATGATAGATAGAGCATTTTCTTTAAACTCATATTCATTGTAGAAGTTTTCTCTAATGATAGTCGTCTCTCTTTCTCTCTTTCCACTAAACATCGTCCGATTTACACTTTGATAAGGGTCGTTCCAAATAAAAGTGTCTATTAAGGAGAATCTTGGAAAAGGATTGCAATTTCCATTGAACGAAACAACTACGAAGTAAATTGCACTGTTCGGGTCTTCCTTTGCAGCAATAAAAGGGCATTAATGAATGGGAGTTCGACGTGAGGAAGATGCTCTCGCTTATATGGGCCATGGTGAGATGGCTAAAATTCCTATCATAAACATCTGAACGAAAGTTAGCGTATTTTTACTCTTTCTCTTTATTTTTAGTCTGTTAGAAGACTTTACTTTTAAAAAAAGAATGCTTTATTTAATTTTATTTATCTTCGTAGTAGGAAGTCTATAAAATTTAATAATAAAGAAACAATAATCTTTTGAAAATTTCCTATCTCGATCTTTATAATATTTTAGGTACATTAACTATTGATTGTTTAACTGGTTTTATCATATCTAATTAAAATTTTAGCAAATATTAACAAAACCATGTGATTAATTCTTTAAAGTTTAAGCAGTGTTTGATTGTTTTTAATACAGAGGATATTTATTTGTATATTATTTTAAAATTCATAGATCGATTTTATCCGGGCTTTATTGCTATAATGTATTGCAGCTTCACTGCAGGCTACAATGAATACTGAAATAAAATTATTGTCCAATAGGGACATTTATTTGCGCTTCTCAAAATAAGAAAGCACTAATTAAATTTTTATTAAAAGATTAATTTTATGAACTCTTGATGAAGAAGATTTCAGTCTATACTCCATTTGTCCTTTTTAAACATAAACATTTTATCAATACATAATCGTTGATAATTAATTATAAAAATAACTAAGTTAATCAACTTATATAAAATTACAAATTAATCGGAGGGACATAAAATCTGTCGTTCTTTATTTCTTGAAAGAGTTATATTTAATAAAGAATATACCCTTCTTAATACCAGACATATTAATAAAATTTAATTTTTAAAGAGTTTGGATTCGTTTTCATTTTATGCCCATAAAACTTACTGTAAATGCATTATTCCTAATTTATACATTAAATATATAAAAATATAAATATATAAAATATATGTATAAATAAAAAAATAAAAAAAAAAAAAATAAAAAAAAAAAAAATAATAAAAACAAAAATAAAAAAAATAAAAATTAAAAAATAAATAGAAATAAATAAAAATTAAATTAAAATAATTTTAAAAAAAAAGAAAATAAAAAAATAAATAAAAGATATATAAATTAAATAAAAAATAAAAAAAATAAAAAATAAAAAAATTAAAAATAAAAATTAAAATTGAAAATAATATAATATATATATATTTAATAATAATTTATATAATATAATTTTAGAGGTGATTAAATTTAAAAAAAATATATTAATTATAATTAAATAATTATATAATATAATAATATAATATATATATATATAATATATATAGTATATTTATATAGAATATATATTATATATTATATATATATAATATTAATAATAATTTAATTAATATATATATATATATATATATATATATATATATATATATATATATATATATATATATATATATAATATATATATAATATATATATATATATATATAATATATAAAAATACATATATAAACATAATTAAAAATCAATACATATATATATCTATGATAAATAATATATATATAATAAGTAATAGAATTATATATATATATATATTAAGATAAACCCATTGCTCACGGTGAGCCCTAATCAAGGAGGGGGTGTAATCATTTAA
>JABUQX010053244.1:25000-30000 GCA_015478945.1 Trachelipus rathkii
ATTCACACCTTGTCCAAGCATGTCTTCAACATAACAAATGTTAATTTTTACATTAACATGGTAAATTTAACTAATTTATCACCTAACCCTTGTGTAATATGCAATACAGAGGCAGCGAAAGTTTGCATTCGTCATCAAAGTTTTAACATAAAAAGCCAACATAGCATTACCAAGAACTAAGAATATAATATACAACTACAAACCTGACACATCTTAAGCAAAAAATAAACTGCACACGTTAACAAAAGGTCCAAACTTTATAAGGCAGTAAAAAGTAACTACAAGGCAATACAAAAACATAATCCATTCACACTTTATCAACCATATCACCAACATGACAATATTAAATTTACATTAACATGGTAATATTTTACCAAAAATTTATCATAACCTGACCTAACCATCATAATACCTAACGGGTAAAGACAAACAAAGTAAGTTTTACCTTCTGTAAAGCTAAACTATGAACATAACATACTTAACACACAACAACCAGACGAATAAACAGCTGTCATTAACAACTTATTCAATAAAGCGAACATACGAAGGAAGTAAAACCCAAATAGTTGCAAACATAACAAAGTTTTATCCAAACATAACATAAAAATAACAAAGTTTTATCCAAACATAACATAAAAATAAGTTCTTTGAATAAAATATCATAGTAAAAATGTAATAGTTTTACCGAATTTTAAAGCTGTAAAGGTCAGTAATCAGCAATTCAAACCAACCGACCCCCTCCCCGCCCCCTCCGCTACCCATACCGTTCCATGACCTTTTGATCTTTTGATCTAAATGATTCAAGTCACATATCGAGTACCATTTCGGATAAACACTTAGTACAAAAATAAGTTCTTTATATACTAACCCATCGAATATATGCTAAAGTAAACATTGTTTTCACATTAATAAGCTAACATAGCATCAGAACTAAGAATATAATGCAAAATGACAAACCCTAACACACCTTACGCACACGAAATAAACTACTAAACATTAACAAAGTTCCGCATACTTTAACACACTAAAGTTACCCCTAGCACAGCGACAAAACGACCTATTCACACTTTTTTCAAACATATCTCTAACATATTATTGTTAATTTTACATTAACACCATTGATTTACGTTGCATTTCGAGTATCATTTCGGATGAACATAGCACAAAAATGAGTTCTTTATATACTAACCAGCGAATATATGCTAACATAACAATGTTTTCACATTAATAAAGCCAACATAGCATCATATGAACTAAGAAAATATTGTACAACGACAAACTTAACACAACTTACGCACTAATAAACAGTTAACATTAACAAAGTTCCACACTTAACACCAGTAAAGTAACTAGCATTGCATACAAAACGTAACCTATTCATACTTTTTCCAAGCATATCTGTAACATATTAACGTTAATTTTACATTGACACAGTGATATTTAACAAAAATTTATCATAACCATGTCTAATTATCATACAGACCAACAAATAACTGTAAACATAACAAAGTTTTATCCAAACATAACATAAAAATAAGTTCTTTGAATAAATAAAGAAATTGTAATAGTTTACAGATTTTAAAGCAGTAAATCAGTAAATCAGTAAAATCAAGCCATCAACCCCTCCCCACCCCTCCCACCAGGACCTTTTAATCTATTGATCTATTGATTCATGTCATATTTCGAGTATCATTTCGACTAAACATAACACAAAAATAAGTTTTTTGTATACTAACTGTCGAATATATGCTAACGTAACAAAGTTTTTACATTAATAAAGCTAACATAACATAACCTGAACTAAGAATATAATGTACAACGACAAACCTAACACACCATACGTACAAATAAACTACTAACATTAACAAAGTTCCCATACTTAACACACTAAGTACCTACACAGAGTACACAAAACCGTAACCATTCACGGACCTTTTTCAAAAGCATAAGAACTCTACCATATCATTGTTATTTTACATTAACATTTGATTTACGTCGCATTACGAGTATCATTTTTCGGATAAACATAGCACAAAGATGAGTTTCTTTATATACTAAACGCAACCGAATATAGCTAATAACAATGTTTTCAAACATTAAAATAAAGCTTAACAATAGCACATATGAACTAATAAAATAATGTACAACTTAACAAAACTTACACAACTTATGCAGCTAATAAACAGTTACATTAACAAAGATTCCACACTTACAAACACCAAAGTAAAGTAACTAGCATTGGCATACAAAACGTAACATTCCTATCTTTTTCCAAGCAATATCTCTTAACATATTAACGTATTTTTACAATTGACGAGTAATATTTAAACAAAAAATTTAATCATAAACCATGTCTAATTATCATACAGACCAACGAATAACTGAAAACATAACAAGTTTTATCCCAACATAACATAAAAATAAGTTCTTTGAAAAAAAAAAAATATCCCCAAAATTTAGTAAAAAAAATTGTAAATAGTTTACTGATTTAAAGGCAGTAAATCCCATAATCAGTTAAACAAACCCCAACCCTCCCCACCCCTCCCACGTGACCTTTTGATCTATTGACTATTGATTCATGTCATATTCTGTGTATCATTTCGACTAAACATAACACAAAAAATAAGTTTTTTTATATACTAACCATCGAATATATGCTAACGTAACAAAGTTTTTACATTAATAAAGCTAACATAACATAACCTAACTTAACCATATAAAGTACAACGACAAACCTAACATACAATACGTACGAATAAACTACTAACATTAAACAAACTTCCGCACTTAACAACAGTAAGTACCTAACACTTCGGTACAAAACGTAACCTATTCCCACTTTTTCAAGCATATCTCTAACATATCAATGTTAATTTACATTAACATGGTAATATTTAACAAAAAATTAGCATAACCCTGTCTACTCAGCATACGGACAACGAATATAATGCTAAAGTAACAAATTTTTTACATCAACTTCGAAATATTTAACAAAAATTCATCATAATCTCGTCTAAATATCATAATCCCCAACTAATAATTGCAAAGACAACAAAAGTTTTAACCAAACATAACATAAAAAAGTGTCACTCTTTTCGAGTATAACATCATTTGAACTATGAATAAAGTAGACATTAGCAAAATTTCTCGAGCAAACCTAACATTACTCAAGAAAAATCTTAAACCTAGCTCACGTTCTAACACATCATCGTCAGTTAACACAGTAATATCTTACAAAACTCATCATTTCTCTAACAAATCAGTGTTATTTTAACACAGTCATAGTAATATTTAACATAACGTACCTAACTTACGAATAAAACAGCTTTCATTTAACCAATAGTATCTTAAAACACACACAATCAACTCCCGAGAGAAAACCCAAGGGGATCGCCCCCTGAAAGAGTGTGAATCCTGAGAGGGGGGATCACCCCGAAGGGGGTGTAAGCGGGTTTTAGGCCTCAGCCCGAAGGGCTGAGGCTTTACCCCTCCTTCGGACAATTTTAGTAAAAAATTTGACCTTAATCATGACAATTTTAGTAAAACATGACATGACATGACAATTTTAGTAAAAAATTTGACCTTAATCAATAGATCAATAGATCAATAGATCACTGACGGGAAGGGAGGTTGGATTGTGGTTTGATTTACTGATTTACTGATTTAGGGTAAGTAAACGTTACAATTTTAGTAAAAAATTTGACCTTAATCAATAGATCAATAGATCCGACTGGACAGGAGGGTGCTTGGACTGTGGGTTTGATTTACTGATTACTGCTTTAGGGTATGTAAAAACGTAAATTTGTAAGTTATAAACATAAAAAGAGTAAGAAATTTTATTTATTTATATATTTATTTATTTATTTTTTATTTATTTTTTTTCTTAGTTCTGAAACCATTATTTTCGAAATCCTAAACAGACCCAATAACAATAAAAGCACACCAATATTGTGTTATACGAACTAGTTTATTAACTCGGCACCGGCCAGTGGCTTCCAGCACCGGTGCCGGAGCCAACTCATCAGATTCCTATATCAATTCTTTCTAGAAATTACACTTTGAATCCTCTCACCAAATTTCAGGGTTCTACGAACACTTCGATTTTAAAGGAGGTGGTGGGGTCCCCTTTGGGGAGGACAACTTGGGGGACGTAACTTCGTCTACGACGAGTTAGTTATCCCAACCGGGTACCAGTTTGACAGAGATACCATGTCTCAAACTCTAGCCAGAGCGTGGTGCGAAACGGAGCAATGCGGTGCGGTGCGGTCGGTGGTGCGGCGGTGGCGTGCGGTGCGGTGCGGTGCGGTGCGGTGTGGTGCGATGCGGGTGCAGAAGCTGAACCGACGTTGAAAGACCCGAAAAGGGATTTAAATTAAAGTAATAATAATAATATTAATATTAAAATTAAGATTAACAAAAATATTAACATTACTAATTAAAAAAATAACATTATTACTAATTATGATAAATGAATAATAATAATGATAATAATAATGATAATAATTATAATAATGATAATAATAATAATTAATAATAAAAATAATAATAATAATAATAATAATACAAATCATACAAACAAACAGACAGACAAACACAGACCTTCGGTCTGTGTCTGTCGGTCAGACAGACCTTCGGTCTGTCTGACCTCCAGGTGTTCGATTTAGGCCTAATCTCGCTCTCGCTCAGATCCACAACAAGGGCGTAAAGCGCAATATCAAACGTCGACCCTCGGGGGCGACCCCCCTCTAATACATCCCCCGACTGAACTTACCTGTTTTCGGCTTACACATATATAGAAATTATATTCAAGTTTTGAAGCAAATATCTCTAATGCTTTTATCGAAAAGGGTGGTTTCTACCAACTGTAGCATTCATCTACTATATATAATATATTAATATATATATTATATATATATATATTATATATATATATCAATATATATATATATATATATATTATATATATATATATATATAATAATGTTTCAATTTATTTATAT
>JABUQX010053245.1:0-5000 GCA_015478945.1 Trachelipus rathkii
TATATATATATTAATATATATATATATATATTATATATATATATAATTATATATATATAATTTATATATAATATTTATTATATATATATATATATAATATATATATATAATTATTATATATTAATATATAATTATATATATATATATTATTTGCCCCTTTGTTCTTCTCTGAAAACAATATTACGTAACAATATGATGAGAAATAATGAATAGGGTAATTTAATTTATCTTTTGTATTATTAATTTCATATTTTCCATTATTGAGATTTCTCTCTTATCTACTTCAGTCTCAATATCTCTAGTCGATCTCTATCTATATATAAGTCTCTGTATCTCTATCATTCATCATCTATCTTCTATCCTCCTATTACTTCACTATCTCTATCTCTATCTCTATCTCCTCTATTCCTATCTATCTGTCTAATAACGCTCTTGTAGACATATTATTACAATTGAGGCCTTTATCAACGTATTATTATATATTTATATATATATATATATAGAAGTATTAAATTATGGATTGAGTAAAGTCACTATTATAGGAATAAACGTTAACCTTTGAGAGAGGATAGCTAAAAAAAAGGCACAATTTGTATTATATGTCATAATATTATCAAATACTTTATTATAATATCACTCACATCAGTATATTATATATATATATATATATATATATATATACTATATATATATATAATATATATATATACTATTTATATATATATATATATATATAATTAATATATATTATTATATATATATATTATATATATATATATATATATATAATATATATATATTAAATATATTAATATTATATCTATATTAATATATATATATATATATATATTATATATATATAATATAATTATATAATATATAATATACTTATATATTTATATATATATTATATATATATATTTAATATATATATAAGTTTATTTATTATTATTATATTTATAATCGTTTATTTATTGTACTACTAATACTGAGACATTAAATTATCGAGTGGTGGATTATATTATATATTATATATATTATTTATAATCATTATTAATTTATTTATTTGTTTAGATTAGGTTTCTTGAATTTGTTTAATAATTATAAAATCTTTATTATTAATTAATTTTATTATATTATTAACTTTATTATTTTAATATATTATATTGTTATTATTATTATAATTTCTATTATTATTGGTATCATATTATTTTATTATTATTATAATTATTTATATTATATATATTATTAATTATGTATATTATTATTATATATTATAATTAATATTAATTATATATTATTTATAATTATTAATATATTTATTATTTAATTATTTATTATTATTATTAATATTACTATTATTATTATTATTATTATATTATTATTAATTGATTATTATTATTTATTATTATTGTATGTATTAATTATTTTTTTTTTTTATATTGAATGTGTATATTATTGTTATTAATATTATGGTAACATTAATAATATTATTAATTTATATTATTACTAATTATTATTTATTATTATTAAATTATTATTTTAATTATTATTATTTATATTATTATTATAATTTTTAATTATTATTATTATATTATTACTATTTTATTAATTATTTTATTTTATTTATTATTATTATTTAATTTATTATTATTTATTTTATTATATTATATTTATTATTATTTAATATATATTATTATTATTATTTATATTATTTAATTATTTATTTAATATAATATTAATATATTATTATTTATATTTAATTATTATAATATATATTATTATTATATTTAATTATTATATTATTGTATTATTATTATAATTATATTATTATTATATTATTATTATTATATATTATATTAATTATTATATTATATTATTAATTATTATTAATTATTATTATTTATATTATATATATATATTATTATTATTATTATTATTATTGATTATTATTATTATTATTAATTATCTTATTATTATTAATTATAGTAGTATTAGTTAATGATTTTTTTATTTTAATACCACTTATATATTGATATAGATATTGATTTAGCTTAAATTATTGAATACTATTTCTTTCAGTAATACTAAATTCTGTAGCATTTCTAATTGGTTAAGTGATTTGATATAATCTTTTTATATTTTATTTATTATTATTTTTTATTTTTATATATATGTATATACCTAATTATTATACCACTCTCATAGGGAATGCCACACTTTTATATAAATAAGGAGAGAGGGGCAAAAATAAATTAATATAATATAATATATAATTAATAAATAAAAAATTACATAAGAATAAAAATTTGGTTTAGCTGAAAATGATAATTCCTTAAAGCCACCCTGACTCTTAGCTTTGCCATAAAGCAAAATTTAAATCAAAGATTGTTAGTTTGCGCAGAGAGAGACGACGACATATATGTCAGGTGAGGAAGCGTAAAATATATGTATATGACGTCAGCGAATGATATAAACAAGCTGGGGAAAATAAAAGAAATGGACAGGATTTATAACAATGAATTTTCTTATAATAAAATATTGCAAGTATGGTTGGCTGAGAAAGATAGGAGATTCAATTCGAAATCATCGCTCGCACTACTCTTGAAGCTTCTAGTAGCACTTTTGCACACACCAATCAATTTTCATTGTAAAGAGTATCAACGAAACGGAGACATCAGTACGTCTAGTGCATAAATTCAGATGATGGTCAGACGAATCGCCAGCTGAGTTTCGCAATCGTAGATATTGTAACAAGTTCACGTTCAATTGCTTTCGGCAACGTCAGCGCAAGTAGTTGAAAAGTCATATTCACCATCCTATCTTGTAGAGAAAAGTAGAATAGGGCTACACCTACGTTAACGTATATATATCTTAATAGCAAGAGAAAGATAGGTACGTCAAGAGTGGACACTCAGAGAGTATGGATCAGTTTTAATAATATTAAGTACCTCATTAATGCATTTATAAGCTTTCAACTCTATCCAAAAGTATGAGGGTATTAGGTAAATCACTAGGAATCTACATCATACCCAAATGTGGGATAACAGTATAATTTAGCGCATGAATGGGAGCTGATATAAGACTTTATAATATAACTGGAGCATTTGGTGTCGGTGAGTGTGCTAGGTGTAATGGTATAGATAGAACTTCATAACAGTGTCAATGCTTTGAAAGTAAGTTGGCCGCGGAGGCGTTTGGGTTGGTGGGGAAGGGGGCCGGATGTGGGGTAGGGGCGAATGCGAGGGTGTGGTGAGGTGGGTGAGTGGGTGCTCGCAAGATGACATGTCAGCGTGATCTTTTGGAGTGTTAGGTGCCGGGTAGAGATGTGTGGGTGATGGTTGGGTTTGACTTGTGGTATATTGGGGACAGTGTGGAGAGGGCCAGGGCAGAAGAGGGGTATTTGGTGTAATGTTTGGGGGGAGGTTTATTTTTAAGAGAGGGGTGAGAGTGTGAAGAAGAGGTTTGGGGAGTTTTTCATATTGTGAGTTGGTTAGTTGTACGTTGCGTGCTATGTCAGTTTATATATAAGATATTGTACTGCTATTTCTGAAAATTTGCAGAAATGGTTTTAAAATCGTCTATTCAATATTATAATTAATTAATATATTGTTATTAACATTGAATACTATGTTCGATTATGTGTGTGAAATGTATATTTTGTATATATTATATATTGTTGACTTATTATATGATATAATTAGTTCATTGATTCATAGTTTCGGGTTAGTACTATATATCCCGTTTAATTATTACTCTGTTATTCATTTATTATTATTATCTCACTCTAATTATTATTCTTATATTATTATATTATTATTTGAAGTGCTAGTAATATATAAATTTAGATAATATTTAATCTTTTTGTCTATGACTCTATTTAATTTATTATATTATTAAATTAGTATCACAACCTTATATATCTCACTTTTAATATCAATATAGATAAATCTTTTTGCCAATTTTTTAATTTTGCATATATATATATGATATAAATTATTGAGTTGAACCTATCGATTAATTTAATTTTCATCTAGGTTTCATAATTATTATTATTTATTCAGACTTTTATTTTTATATCATCATTATTTTATTTTATTATATATAATTATCTTAATATACTCGTATTTTATATACATTACTCTATAGATGTTTACATTTGATATATTATCTATTATTCACTCGGATAAAATAATTAGTGTCTAGGTTATTTCTGTAATAGAATTTAGAATATTACATTACTTCATATTATAGTCAAATTAAATGTTATTTATTATTGATATATCTTGGATAATTTAGTAGGGGTCTACCATTTTCAATTTAGTCTCATTCTTTTATATTAGACCCTCTAGTTAACAAATCTGAAGGGTCTTAATTTGTATATTTATTTATTATGTAAATTTTGTAATTTATTTTATATATTTTATATTATTATGTGATTTCTTTATTTAAACTTACTAAAAAATATATAATTATTCATTCTCATATATATATATAATATATTAACAGGTTAATATTATATTTAATATATATTATTATTAATTTAATTTAATTGATATATTATATTATTATTATTATTATATTATTATTTATTATTATATTATTTATATTATTATGGAGCATGACTTATAAGGTATTATATTATTAATTTATATTATATATTAATTTAATTATATTTATATTAATAATTATTATTTATAATTATTATTATATATTATTTAATAATATTTTTAACATTTTTTCTATATATTACGAATAATTATTATAAATATATTTATTTAATTATTATCTAAATAACTTAAATATTTTTTATATATATTATTATTGTTATTACTGTTATTATTTAATTATTATTATTATTTATTATTTAATTATATTATTTAATTATTAATTTATTATTTATATTATTAATTTATAATTTTATTAAATTTAATTGTATTTAATTACATATACATTTTATTATTATTATTATTGATTTTATTATTATAATTATATATATA
>JABUQX010053246.1:0-17500 GCA_015478945.1 Trachelipus rathkii
CAAACTTATCATCAGTAAAGGTAACTAACAAAGCTCACAAAAACATAATCCATTCACACTTTATCAAACATATCAACATGACAATGTTAATTTTACATTAACACAGTAATATTTAACAAAAAATTTAGCATAACCATCATAACCATCATAATACCTAACTAGGTAAAGACAAACAAAGTAAAGTTTTTACTCTATGTAAAGCTAAACTATGAACATGCCCACACACAACGAAGCCAGACAGATAAACAGCTATCATTAACAACTTGGTCAATAAAGCGAACATACGAGGGATTTTACCATTAACATGTACCAAAGGGTATCGCCAACCTTACCTAACCATAATAATGCCTAACAGTAAAGATGAGACAGAGAAAGTAAAGTTTTACTTATCTCTTTTTAGACCGCCTCCTTTCAGAAAATACCAACTCTAAACATGAAAAATGATTTTATGCTTTAACCATTTGCATAAAGTGATGCAATACTTATTATATTTGACTCTCTGGCAGGAATACAAGCGATGTAACAGTCGCCATTCGGTTTACGTTAAATATAAATGATACATCGTTGGGAATAACGAAACTCCTCGTGAAGATATCAACAACAAGCGTAGAGATGCGGGGAGATGTCTTCGTATCAGCACTGCGAAAACTATCCTACTGAAGAAAATAGTGTATAAACAACCCTTAAATGTAATGAGATTCTTTCTTTCAACCAATCAGAAGAAAGTAAACAAGAAAATACAACGTATACGAAGATAGTATCAGTTCAAAAGGGTATATATTCTCGTTAGACAACAACAACAACAACAACAACAACAACAACAACAACAATAACATAGTACAAAAATAAGTTCTTTATACACCAGCCATCGAATATATGCTAACATAAAGGTTTCACATTAATAAACTAACATAGCATCAGAACTAAGAATATAATGTACAATGACAAAACCTAACACACCTTACGCACGAATAAACTACTAACATTAACAAAGTACCTAGCACAGCGTACAAAACGTAACCTATTCACACTTTTTTCCAGCATATCTCTAACATATCAATGTTAATTTTACATTAACACTATTGATTTACGTCGCATTTCGAGTATCATTTCTTATAAACATAGCACAAAATGAGTTCTTTATATACTAACCATCGAATATATGCTAACATAACAAGGTTTTCACATTAATAAAGCTAACATAGCATCATATTAACTAAGAAAATAATGTACAACGACTAGTCTAACACAACTTAAGCTGAATGACTATTACAACATTAACAAGGTTCCTGCTTAACATCTGTGAAGTAACTAACATTGCATACAAAACGTAACTTTATTCATGCTTTTTCAAGCATAATATCTCTAACATATTAATTAACGTTAATCTTACACGGTAATGTTTAACAAGATTTATCATAACCTTGTTTAATTATCCTTCTCAACGAATAACTGTAAAAAACATATTGTAACAAGAGTTTTTATTAAACACTTGGCATAAATAAGTTCTTTATATACTGACCACCGAATATATGCTAACATAACAAGGGTTTAGGCGTCAATAAGAAAGCTAACATAACATAACCGTAAAACTAAGAATATAAATGTACAACAAATGCCAGACCTAACATACCTCGCGTATGAAAAATCAGCTAACATCCTGAATTCCCTCATATCAAGGGAATTAAAGTGACTATAAGGTGCTTTAATCTCAGAATGTGTTCCCACTTTTCGCGCATATCAACCTTAGGTGAAGCCGTGTTATCTAACAAGAATCCCTTAACCAAAGTATGACCGAATCTATCAAGATGCCAGCATCTTTGTGAACTATAGTTGAGCGCTGTCTTCCATCAGTGTACTCGTTTCGAAGTATAACATCCATTTGACCTATGAATAATCGTATACATTAGCAAAATTCTCGGGCGCTAACATTACTCAACAAAAAAACTTAACCTAGACTCACGTTTCTAACATCATCGTCCAGTTAACACAGTAATATCTTACAAAAACTCATCATTTTCTCTAACAGTCAATTTATTTTCACATTTGTCCATAGTAATATTAACATAACGTACCTAACTTAAGAATAAACAGTTTTCATTAACCATGAGTATCTAAAGCAACACATTACCTTCCAAGAGAGCCCCAGGGATGCCCTTAGAAAGAAGACCCATCTCGGGGTACACTGAAGGGGGTGTAAGCGGGCTACCCTCCCGAAGGAGAGGTAAGGCAACCCTTCAGGCTGAGGGGCCCACAAGGCCGCTACACTTCAGGGTCCTGGGATTCACACCCTCGGGCTCCAGAGGTAAATGTGTTGCTGGGCTGCCCCATGTTAAATATTACCTGTTTAATATTGTTGGTGACCATTGCATGGAGTCAAGCTGTGTTACTCGAGCGTGGTACTTTGTGTCATTCACTCTTCAAGGATGTATCTTTGTTGGTCAATGTCGCACGTGAGATTTTGTTGAATGTACGGCACTGACGCGTGAGGCTCATGCTGACGCGGCTCAGGTACATTTGTACGTATATTCTTGACGTTTCTGCCATTTATGATGCTGGAAGGCTGTTGAGTTAAGCATTCAGTGGTCGCTCGTAAGAACTTATTTTGCGCGGTATGTTTGGTTAAACTTTTGATGCCGGTGCTGTAAGCAGGTTAAGTGCTGTTAAGCGTGTCCCGTGGCAAATTAGATTATATGGTCACGTGGCGCTGGGCTTAGGAATGATTACGTTTTTGTATCAGATGTTGGGTGTGGAACGTTGGCATGAACGGTATTCGATAACGTCATCTGCTTAGTTGTATGATGCTATGTGAAAACGCGTTATGTTGGCGCCTATTCGATGGTTAACTGCATATGTTACAAGGAAATTATACGGCAGTAAACAATAATTGTTAATTAGCGATGATATGGAAAAGTTACGCGCCGTACTGAAATAGTTGTCAGGCGTAGAGTCTCAAACGAGTTTTAACCCAAACCTTGCCACCACTCGCCCAGTTATGCTGATGTATGTTAACTTTATTATTGGCATTATGACCAACTGTTGGTGACTGGTATAAGAGAACTTTGTGTTTATTGTTTAACATTTTATTATTATTAGCTTAATATTTTTGCTCAGAAGTATCTTCTGCGGGTGGTTTGAAAGAAAAGATCTCATTACCTAGGTATATGACTCGTGGATGGCGTTTTCTGGTCTTTGTGAACCTCTTTCATCTCAGCGACAATATCTTCTTGATGTATCGTTATATTTAACGTAAAACCGAAATGACATTTATCTATTGCATCGCACACTTGCTAAAATCATTTTCATGTTTAAGTATTTTTCATATCTAGAAGAAAAAATAAAACTGCCGACTCTTTATCGGCCAGGTAAACCAAAGTTAATGATAACTGTTTATTCATTGACCCGACGTGTTATGTTGGCATAGTTTAACACCGCTGACGTCACCTGCCTGACATCCAGCATCTATGTGTTAGAGCACGATTATATCTTATGTTCTGTAAAGTATTAATATGACAATCCTGTTATTAAAATCACTGGATGATTTTGTTTTTGTGAGCTTTGTTAGTTACTTTTACATGATAAGTTTGGATCATTGTTAATGTTAGCAGTTTATTCTTGCTTAAGATGTGTCAGGTTTGTCGTTTGTATTATATTCTTAGTTAACAATGTATATTTGGCTTTATTAATGTGAACTTTTTATTTACGTTAGCATACTTTTCCGATGAAAGATGCCATGATGAGAAGGTACATAAGGTTTATAGTATTAAATTTTTGTTAAAAATATTATGTTAATGTAAAAATTAACATTGTTATATTAGAAGAGACATGCATGATCATGTGTAATGAATAAAATTTACGTTTTTGGATGTTGTATTAAATTTACTTTACTGTTGTTGTTGAGTGTGGAACTTTGTTGTTAACGTTGACCATTTTATTCCTGTTTTAAGATGTGTTTAGAGATTTCGTCGTTGGGGTTATATTATTCATAGTTCAAAGATGATGGTAAATGTAACTGTGTAATGTGATGACTGTCAGTGTAAAGGTTAACGATAATATATTTAGAATATGCTTGAAAAGTATAAGAGGCTAGGTTACATCTTTGTATGCTATATTAGTTACTTTAACTGATGTAAGTGTGGAACTTTGTTAATGTTGACTGCTTATTCATTGTAAGGTGTGATAGGTTTGTCTTTGTATTATTTTCTTGGTTCATGTAACGGTATGTTAGCTTTTTATTGATCTTGGAAACCTTATTTATATTTAGAGTATATTTCGTTGATCAGTATGATAATTAACCATTGTTGTGATAGAATTTTAGTTAAATATTACCATGTTGGTGTAAATTAACATCGTTTAGAGATATGTTTGACAAAGTGTGAATAGATTACGTTTTGTATGTAAATTTACTTTACTATTGTTAAGTGTGGAACTTTGTTAATATTGTAGTTTTACATTCGTTTTTTTAAGATTCTTGTTTACATGTTTTTTGTCGTTTGTGGACAATACCATAGTTCAGATGATACTAAGTAAACTTTATTGAAAACTTTGTTACATCAACATATATTGATTGATGTTTGTATGAAAAAGAACTGATTTTTATGTTATGTTTATTCAAAATGATAGTCGACAAGAAATGTGACTTGAATCAATGAATCCAATGAATCAATAAGATCACAGATGGTCAGGAGGGGGGTTGGATAGTGGTTTGATTTGTAGATTTACTGCTTTAGGGTATCTAAAACGTTACAATTTTAGTAAAATTTGACCTTAATCAATAGATCACAGATGGTCGGGAGGGAGGTTGGATGCTGGTTGGATTTAGTGATTTACTGATTTAACTGATTTACTACTTTAGGGTATGTAAAAACGTAAATTTGTAAGTTGTTATAAACATAAAAAGCGTAAGAAATTTTGTTTATTTATTTATTTATTTATTTATTTTGTTTTTATTTCTTGATGGTTCTGAAACATTATTTTCAGAAATCTAAAGGAAGCACAAAGCTTATATATAAAGACATCAATATTGTATCATTACATTAATATTTAATAACTCGGCACCACACTGGAGCCAGCACCAGTGCAGCTGTCACCTTCTACTCCTCTGAGTCAGACTCCTTCTTCATTCTTTTCCTCCTTATTCATCTTTCATCCTTCTTCCATTCCTCCTTAAACCTCTATTTTACTCTATTGCTCTTTTCAGTCGGGACCTCTAATGGGAGATTCCTAGACACCTGTACAACCTTATAGCTTTCTTATTCGAGATCTACGGGCTCGATGACACGCCTGGAACACCAACAGCATTGTTATACGATGTTTATTTAACTAGCACCACGCGCTCCAGCACCGGTGCCACTACTAACTCTGAATCCTTCCTCAGACTCCTCCTCCTTCCTCCCCATTCTTCTTCCTTCCTCCTTTCCTCCTCATTCTTCTTCCTTCCTGTTGTTTCCATACATTCTTCTTCTTCTGTTTTGCATTCCATGCATTTCATCTTCCTTCTTTTTTCCCCGAAGGGGGACCTACTGATGGGATTTTTAGGACTCAAAGCAGAATCGTTTTCCATCTCGTCTCCGACTCCGACTCGAATCCATTCTCCAAGTTTCATTCTTCTACGATCATTTTAATTTTTTGTGGGGGCAGCGTCCCCCTAAGAGACGTAATCTCGTCTCCGACGAAATTACGTCATCATATAACTCACATCCAAATTTTAGCCAGATACGTTAAGCCTAACATGGTTTCAAGAACGAATTTGACCTTGACGCTAAGGGGCAGCACCCCCTGGGTGACCTACGGTCACCAAAACTCGTCTGTGATCAGTTTATTACACACAATGACCATATCAAGTTTCAGACCGATAGCTCTATTCCTTCATATAACAGGGGGTGTAATACATGTGTATGCGCACGCGCACCGTAATAAAAAATAATAATCGGCGACAGACAAACCTTCAGTTTTTGTCTGTTGTTTTGTCAGATTGATAGCCCTTCGGGCTATCAATCCTCCCCCTAAATATATCTCTATTCATTTATATAGAAATAGGTTGTCGCGCAGTGGGCACATTACTACAACGATTAATCGAATGTTAATTTTGTAATTATTTTCTTTTGAATATATTTTTCATTGTTAAATGCCGAAAAGCAGAGCGCGTAGAAAGACGATTTGCTGAATCGATTTGGGGTAATCGATGATCTGCGATAAATCATCGATTGGAACCATCAAAATGATCCCGGTCATTTAAAACCTTCTAGGAACAAAAAAGCCCCCTTTGGGGGCCCCCTTTTGGGGGGTAAATCCCTTGAGTTCAGGCTCAAAACCTCCGGAAGTCGGTCTTCAGACTTCCTTAAATTGACTCCACCGACCTTATAAACGACACGTCAAGCTTGAGAAAAACCCAATATTGCAAAATATTTTGCAGCATTTGCAGCATCCAGTTTACGCAGCTTCCGGATGTGACCTTGACTTAACTAGTCTTCAAATTACATAGTTCTCTCTATACTTTTATATATATAAATATATATATATATATATATATATATATATATATATATATATATATATATATATATATATATATAAAATAAGAACACATATATATATATATATATATATATATATATATATACTAATAATATATATATATATATATATATATATATATATATATATATATATTATATATATATATATATATATATAATATATATATATATATATATATATATATATATATATATATATATATATATATATATATATATATATGTATATATATATATATAACAATATAACATATACTCTTTAACTCCCAACTTTTTCTACTACCATACCATACCTCTTTCTTCTCTTAACTTATACTTGTTTTGGGTGAATTTTTTTTGCCTAAAGGGCGGAATAGATGATTAAGGAGACCCTGCTTGATTTCCCAAGAGCCACGAACCACTGCAACCATAGCTATTTCCAGGCTTCTTTTTCTATCTTAATTCGACTTCTTCGAATTCCTTACCTCCTAGGATTTTTCATTTTTGGTCCGACGAAGACACCCCGGCTTTCACCTTGCCTCAGAAAGCTTAAGCGGAAGAAGCCTTGCAGAGTAGATGAAGAACTCCTTATCTAGAGCTGTGATGGAAACTGCATCGCAGAGGCCCCAGGATTTGCTGTATAGTGGAAAACAATTTCTGGGGCCCAACAGTACCATTTTGTTCCTCCCTACATAGCACAGGTCCGCTGTGTGGCCACTTATTTGGTAGTGTTGCACGGAACCCCTGCTGTGTCCCAGAGACAAGGTAACATGGAAAACCCAATTACGAAACCGTCTTGGAGACTATCAGGAAGGCCATCATTTTAAAATCTCAGATAACTTCCCGATTGCTCTCTTCCTATTTCAAGATACTTAGCAATAGCTTCACGTTGCTGTGTTCCTCTTTGAGCTGCACAGGGTGAGCCAAGGAAAGAGATGGATACACGTTCCCGTTAAGAAGTAAAGTAGCACAGCTTTGAGACTCTTCGATGGGCTATCAATGAAGAGGCGCCACTCGCAGGAGCTACAGGCAAATTCCAAGTGCCTCAAACAAACCTGTCTCATTGTGTCAAATGCAAAGCCCATCTTGACTGGTGAAAAAAGTTGAAAAGGATGATGAGGTTTTCTCTGACTTGAGACTTTCACATTTTCATGTAACAAATTCCACTGCCTGAGTCTCAACGTCAAAAGCTCTATATTGGACTTTGTGAGACCAAGATCTTTGATCAAGTCGTTGATGTCTTCTTGGTTGGGGAGATTTGGATTTCTTTCCTTAGCTACATTATATTCAGGATCAACGACATCATCGACTTCTGATTTGCTGCTTTTTTCTTAAGATGGTTGTCTTCCCTTTGGAGAAATAGGTACACGGAGCTTAGGAGAGTGTGGCACTTGGGCAATGGATGACGAAAGGTCTGGATATATGATAGCAGGCGCATTTTTGCCAGCTCGACGCTTGGACGGGTCCACCAAACAGAAGAAGCAATTGCTGGAGTGGTCAGTTGGCTCTCTAAATTTCATGGCTTTATATTCCCCCTGTACCAACCTGCGAAAAAAAGCAAATATACAAATTTAAATATCTTTCACTCATTGTTATTATAAAATATATTTGATAAATTTAAACTTTCACTTAAAGATCTCATAGCTATCAAATTTAGAACAAGCAAAAACTATATATATATAGTCAAAAGTTTTATCACATTATTTTATCTTAGTCAAATTGTGAGTTATACAAACATCTATGTAAAAAATGCCTTCTACATTATAGTAATAATGTCCGTATTTTTATAAGGGAATGATTCAATAATTTTCTTGAACTTGAAATATATCTCTAGCAGGGCAAACAGAGACATATTATTTACATTTATCAGTTCAAAAAAATTATTCACTCTTGAAAACTTTTCAATGAATCTATGACTTGGTTGCCGGTTTTTGGAAGCCGGTTTTGGAGCCAGGTCCAAGTTAAAATCTTTCCTTATTCATAACTTTTCGTATTCTTTTAATATCGCTTGAAAAAAAGAGGTTAGGATTAGACCTCGAAAGCTCGCGTAGAATATTTATTAGTATTAGTGTTTTTAATTCATTTTCATCTTTTTAATTTTTTTTATATAAGCATTTTCCTTGTGTGTGTGTGTGTGTGTGTGTGTGTGTGTGTGTGTGTGTGTGTGTGTGTGTGTGTGTGTGTGTGTGTGTATACTGTGTGTGTGTGTGTGTGTGTGTGTGTGTGTGTGTGTGTGTGTGTGTGTGTGTGTGTGTGTGTGTGTGTGTGTGTGTGTGTGTGTGTGAGGTATTTTTATGAAGGTCTAAGTTATCTATTTAGTAAAAATAGTGATTATATATATATATATATATTTATATATAACATATATATATATATATATATTTTTTATATACATATATATATATATATATATATATATATATATATATATATATATATATATATATATATATATATATAGAGCTGGAATTGTTTAACAATGGGTTATTTTTCATAATGTACTTACACTTTTTTCCCGCTTGAGCGGGGTATCTCTCATTCACTTCCTCTCATCTCGCCCTCACCCACCTCCTCCACCCCACTCTATCTCTCGCCAACACCCTACCCTCTTCCTCTCTCATCCCTCCCTCCTCCAGCATCTCCTTTATTCCATCCATCCACCTCCTTCTTGGTCTCCTCCTTCCTCTCCTTCCTATCCCCTCCGCCTCCCAAACTCTCCTAACCACTCTCTGTTCCTCCATTCTCACTGCCCATACCATCTTAACATTCCCTTCTCCGCTCTTCCCACCAGACCATTCCTCCAATCACATCTCTCCCTCACCACCCTATTCCTAATCCTCTCCCTTCTGCTAACCCCACAAACCGCTCTCAACCCCTTCATCTCAAATACTTCCAACTTCTTCCTGGACCTGGCATTCAACCCCCACGTTTCACACCCATACAACACCGCTGGTACACAAATTTTTTCAAACATACTTATCTTAACTTTCTGTGATAAATCCCCCCCTTTCCATAATTCTCTCAGACCACTCAAAGCTCTCATTCCTTCTCCTACTCTATGTTCTATCTCCTCCTTCATCCCTCCCCCTTACCCAAGTCCATCCCTAAATATCTAAAAATCTTTACTTCTTCCAATACTACACTTCTCCTAACCTCTGACCCCTCCTCCTCTCTTTCATCATCTCAAAGCACTATTTTACCTTTGCTCTTGCCTGGATTTTTTGTCCACACATTCTCTCAAACTCCCTCACCAAATACCTCAGCCCTTCCGCGTTCTTCGCCACTAGGGCAGTATCGTCCGCAAACAGTATCATGTTCCCTTCCCTTCTATCATTCCCATTCATCAATTCCACCCCCCTCCCCTCCCTCATCATTCCTCTGCAAACACTCTCCATAAGCAAATTGAATAGCCACGGCGACAACACACCCTGCCTCCAATCCTCTCACCACCCCAAACATCTCACTCTCCCCTCCTAACACTCTCACACACACATTCTGCTATTCATTCCTATAAAAGGCCCTAATGCCTTTACCTAATTTACCCGTTTTCCTCCAACACCCTCCACAATTCCCCCTCTTCCTCATCATGTCACTTTCTCTAAAATCTAAAAACACCCATACACTTTCCTTTTCCTCTCTATACTTTTCTCACCTGACATCTTTAATTTGTAAACGCAGTCCACACACCTATTCCTCCACTCCTTGAATTTCTTCCCCATTCTCCCTCCCAGATTAAACTCTCACTCTCTCAATCAGTATTCTCCCATACACTTTCCCTACCACACTTAAAAGACATATACCTCTATAATTCCCACATTTTCCATCCTATCCCCCTTCCCCACTTTATACAGGGGGGACCAAAACAGCTCATCACCTCCAATCTGTGGTACCTCACCTCCTCAACATATTAAACTAACCTATACATTCATTCCCTCCCAGCCCCTATACTCTCCCCTTCTGCAACATTTCCATTCTCACACCATCCAGACCTGCGGACTTCCTTTTTTTCCTTTACTCAAGGCCCTAATAATTTCCTCCATTTGTATTTCACCCTCCCCTCCCCCATTCATTCCCCAACCTCACCTCTTGCAAATCTTCCTCCCCCCCCACTTCATTCAACTAATCACTAAAATACTCCCCCCACCTCTTCACCTCTCCTCCTATCACTCCTATCTCCTCCTTAATCCTTTCCCCAACCCCTCAACTATTCTTACTTTTTTTTATTTACTTCTTTCCAGAACATCTTACTTCCCGATTCAAAATTTTCCGTTACTTTTCTACACCACTCATCTTTTGCTCTTCTCTTCGTCCTCTTCGCCCTCTCCACCGCCCTCTTTGCTTCCCCTCTAACCCTTCTATATTCCTCCCAGCTTTCCTCTCTCCTACTTCCCAACCATTTCACATAAGCCTCCTTTTTTTTCACCTCCTCACTCCACCATTCACTCCCTTTCCTTCTGCTTCCACCCACCCTTTTTACTCCACATACCCTTCTAGCCTCTTCACATACTGCCTCTTTAAATCTCTTCCACTCCTCCCTCCCCAATTCCTGTCCCTCTCACGTCTCTCCACCTATCCTCCATACCTCTCCTAAACTCCCTCTTACACATATCTCCTCCAATTTTTCCACCTTTATCACTTCAACTCTCCTTTTTTCTCCCCTTTCCCTAACCATCACCTCTCCTCCCACCCTTATCCTAGCAACCACCAAATAGTGATCCGTATCCACCGCCTCTAAATACATTTACATCCAGTAATCTGCCTCTATCCTTCCCATTTACACACATAATCCAGTACCGCCCTCCCCCCCGTTATCTCTCTCTTCCATGTATACTTATGATTCTCACTTTTTTTGCAAGTATTCCCCACTATCATTCTTCTTTCAACACACAGCTCTAACAGACTTTCTCCACATTGACATTCCCTCCCCCAAATGGTCCTATTATTCTTCCCACCCCCTCCCTTCCCACTCCTGCATTCAAATCTCCCAATAGACAAATTTTATCATTTACCCCAAAACTTTCCCAACACTCACTCAACTCACTCCAGAATCTTTCTCTCTCCTCCTCCCTCGCTCCATTCACTGGTGCATATGCGCATAAAACCCACATTTCCCCCCCAAATTTCACTTTCACCCACATTATCCTCGAACTCACCTGACTACACAACCTTACCTTATCCCACACCTCTTTCCTCATAACTATTCCCACCCCTTCCCTCGCCCTCACTCTCTCGTTCACCCCTGATATCACACCCTTGTATTTTCCAAAATCCACCTCCCTCTTTCCCTTCAACTTAGTTTCAGTTATCCCCAGCACATCCAACCTTTTTTCTTCAAACATTAACCTACTTCCTCCCTCTTCAAATCCTCGTTTACCCCCCTCACATTCATACATCCCACCCTAATTACCTCTCTCTTCCCCATCTTTTCCCTTCTTTATTATATACTCACTCAGGCTGCACGTTTTATGGGACTCCCCCCCTTAGGCACCTCCCAACACCTAAGGCCACCACCCCGCTCCCCAAATTTACCCCCAACAACAACAATAACAATAAGAAGTTAAAACGATAATATAAAATAAAAGGTTAAAACCCACACTCTATAATTTATATTTACTCCTACACCCCCACCCCCTCCCCTCCTCCCTCCCTCTCCCTCTCCTTTCTTTCTCTTAAAATTTACACCCGTTAAAAAACTTTATTTTTCTATTAAAATCTTTATTCAATCATTTAAAATTCCTTAAAATCACCTATATTTATAAATATATATTTTATTGAAATATTAAAACACGAAAATAATTAATAAATACGAATGACAATACAAAATAAAAAAATAAAATAATAAAACAATATGAGAAATATAAACTATAAATATGCGTTTTATTTAATCCTAATTAATAATCCTATATCTAACCTATTTTTAAGATATATGCAATAGCTATTTCCCTACACCGACAAATATATTTTTCTTTTTATGTCAATAATATATACAATTCACTATTCCGAATATTTACTTTAGTTTATGATATTGGAATAATACTTTCTTTATTTTTAAGTTTCCAGCCAAAAGTCCGTGCTTCGGTTCCAATGTGAACTGGTAATTCTTATTTCCAGAAAGCGTGTACTTTGCCGTAACACTTTTTCCTTACGACAATCCGTTCCTTTTAGTAATGAATTTATTTTTTTAGGTTTCTTTTCTCTATTCTTGTCTCTGGAGATTTTCGATTCTGACGCACAAGATCGTAGACAATTTCATACACATTAATTTTGGCTTTTGCAGATGATTCTAAAGATACACACTGAAATTTTTTGGCTACAGATGCTCCTTGATCTTTTCCTTAGCCAAGATGGTATTCACCAAATGTATTTTAATACAGTATTTATGGGAATACTGGTAGGGCTGCACAGGTTTCAATGCAAGTAAACTTCCGAGTTAAGTAAATTAATCATTAATACACGATTTAATCCGCCAAAAATTATTAGTAATAACACATAAGGCCACAATTCTACGCTTTATTTGCTTCAATTATCTAAGCTGTTGCAATTGCGTTTTTGCAAATATCATCAGCTCCACAGTTCCTTACTCGAATCCTCCTTTTTTTTTTTTTTTTTTGTAAATATCAGTTTTAAATTATTCGTCAATCGTTGATGAAATTTATTTTATATATTTAAAAATATATTCTCAGCTTCAATAATTTTTCAAATCATTATTCACTTAATTCACTCTCTATTACTAATCCAAAGCAAATTTATCTTAATTAGAAAAAGTTACTCTCCCACATGAGTAAAATAACTGTATACTCCAAAGCATTAAACTAAATAGCAACAACATTTATCGGTCGGGAAATCGCACTGAAGAGAAAACACGTCTTCACCCTCTCGTGTCTCTATATATATATATATATATATATATATATATATATATATATATACGATATATATATATATATATATATATATATATATATATATATATATATATATATAATAATAATATATATAACTAACACTTTATATATATATATATGCTGCTCTTCTATGCTCTTCTGCTTTGCTTTTGAGATTTGGAAATCTCTCGGCTTGTGGGGAATTTGATTCTTTAAAAACCCAACTTCTACAAATCTCCATCTCTAAATTTTCTTCTAACTTTCCTATCTCTTTCGACGGTTCTCTCGTCTCTCCACTGTTGACAATATAAACATCCTTGGCCTTAACATAAACAAAAAAATGTCTTGAAACCTCACATCACAACGTTTGCTAGGGCGGCCTCAAAAGAAACTGGGAGTTCTGTTTAGAGTGTGAGACTTTTTTTCCTCTTCCCCAGTTACTCAGTTATACAAGGTCTCATCCCGCCCTTGACATGGAGTACCTAACTCTCTCATATCTGGGGGCTCAAGTTTCGCAGCTTTTGGATAGGGTCGAGTCCAAGGCCAAAAGACTTATAAACTGTCTCCTGTACTTTCTAGTTCACATGACCCTCTATCTTTGCGGCGCGATATTTGGTGCTTTATCTCTTTTCTATAGGTACCATGGCGGCAGCGGGTGCTCCCAGGGAACTTTCCACTGCGTGCCACCTCGCTAAGACGCCCTCGCTAGCACAAGAATTTTCGTAATCAGAAAAGCACATAAGGAGATAGTGTTGATGTTAGCAACTCGAAGACTAGTTCGCTGCGGCGCCTCCTTCTTTCCTGCACTCTGTTCTGTGGAATTCTCTTCATCTTCTGTATTGTTTCCACTAATTTAATCTCCCTCACTTTAAGCCCGCGTCTCTGCTCATCTGCGTAATTTTAAAATTTGGTTGAGAATTTTGTAGAGTGTAACACCTCCTTGAATGAGGCTTTGCCCGTCAGCAGTGTGAAGATGACTTGCTGTAAAAAAAACAAAAAAAAACGAAACTTACTTCTTGCTTCACCTCTCCCAGGAGGGCTTCTTCATCTGTCAACCGCGTAACATCTTTCTCAGACATTCACCTCACTCTGCTATTCCTCTTCTCTTCCAGCGCTCTCATATTTGGTAGCTGACATCTTTCAAGAGTCCTCCACCGATTCCGCCCATCTCTTCTTTGGTCTTCCCTTGGTCTTCTGCCCTCTGGTGTTCATTCCCATCTTCTTTTCGGCATTCTCTCCATCCAGATGTCCCCACCATCTCAATATCCCCACATCCATCTTCAGTGTCATCTTCTTCACCCCTATATCTTCTACAATAACTTCATTTTCTATTCTGTTTCTCCTACTCTTTCCAATCATAATTCTTAATATCCTCATCTCCTCCGAAAACTCTTGTATTCTACGCTCCTCTCTTCTCGTTGTTGTCCATGTTTCCACTCCGTACAGGTGTCGGAGTCAGTATGCTATTAAAAATCACTTTTAACCTCTATTCCAGCATGTTTCTGTCTTTTTCATGGGGTATACCACTTTCATAACTAATCCATACTTTTGCATTCTTCGCGTAATCTCTTATCCTCTCCTTCTGTTAAAACATCCTCGAGATAATTGCAGGTATTTGGTCTTCACCTCCTCCTCTCTCATCATCATTCTCATCCCCTCCTCCTTTCCTCCGGTTACTGTTGGTTAATATCTCTGTCTTCTGTATGTTCATCTTCATCCCTGCTTCCCCCAACTCCTCCGCAAACAACTCCACCTCTCAAGATCTCTCTCTCGCTCCAACATGCAAGATTCCGCATATACCATTATGTCCCCTTCAAATTATCCAGTCTCTCTTTCACTCTCCTTATCACCACGTCTAAATATAATATAAACAGCAGGGGCGATAAAACACTCCCCTGCTTCCCTCCTGTTTTCACCTCAAACCATCTATCGTTTTCGCACTTTCAGTTCTAACATTACAGCTGCATTTCTCGCCACTACTTTCTATGCTTCTTTATTACCCCTTCCTCCCGCGTTCCTCTCCATAGCTCTCAGAGCTTTCCTTAACGCGAAGATCAGATACCTTTTAGATCACGACTGAAGGCTACAAAGATCTCTTTTTTTCATATTCCAGCATCTTCTCCGAGACCATTCTCAGTATGAAAAAGAGGTCCGTCGTTCCTCTTCCCCTTATATACTATTACTGTTCTTCTCCAAGTCTCGGCTCTACCTTCTCTCTCAACCTCCTCTCCAATTTTTTCGTATATTTTCATCAGATGGTCCATCAGTGAGATACCCCTTTAATTATTACAGCTTTAAGCCTCTCTTTTACCTTTATATATCGGTATTATTGCTTTGCCCCACCTTTCCAGCCTTTCTCTCTCTCCAACACTTGTTCATCAAACTGATGATTCTTCTTCAGCTCCTCTCACTCCCGCCTCCGCTCCCACAGCCACCATCCTCTCCTGGGCTTTGCCATCCTTTCCATAGCCTTCATATTCCTCCACCATTCTCCGCCTTATACCACCTCTTCTTCCTCCTCCCTCGTCTGATCTGCAGCTTCTTCCTCGTGTTCTCTGTATTCTACATTTAGCAAATCTTCTTAGTATTCGGTCCATCTATCATTTCTTTCTTCTGGTCTCACAAGAATCTCTCCGTTTCTATCTTTTATATTTCTAGTTACGATTTTTGGTTTTCTATACGCCTTCGCCATCTTAAATAGCTTTTTCTTCCCTTCACCCAAACTTTTGGTTGGTTTTTCAACTTTAATGCTTAGTAATTAAATAAATGTTTCGTTTATATGTATAATTATATGTACAATTTAAACTTATTATAACTATATGTATATGTATATATATATATGTATATAATATATATATATATATATATATCTTTATATATATATATATATATATAATAATATATAATATATATATATAATAATATAGTTATATATATATATATATATACTCATTTATATATATATAAATGTAATAGAATAATAATATTATGTAACTAATAATAGAATAACTAATAATATAATATAATAATAATAACATATATATATATATGATATATATATGTAACTTTATATATATATAATATATATATATATATATGCTATATATATATGTATACAAATATAATATATATATATGTATATATATATGTAATATATATATATATATATATATATATATATATGTAACATATATATATAATAATATATAATATAATAATAATAATAATATAATATATATGTATACATACATATATATATATAAATATATATATATAATAATATATATATGTAATAATAGCCAACATAAATATAATATGTATATATATATAACTTAATATATATATATCTATATATATATATATATATACTGTCTTTGCTAATATATGCTCTAACAATAATAATAATAATATATGTAATAATAGGGCGAGGGTTTCTATGGTATGTAACAAGAATAGTCTACAATGATACTTTCCTGGAATTGGTTATTTCTTGTTTTCGCAGTAAAATCGAAGCCGTGCTGAGATTCTTTTGAAAATCTCATTATGTGGATGTGGCCAAAATCTGTAAAAAGATGTTAAACTTTTAGCTTTGTTCGTCTAAAAATGTGTGAGTGTGTGTGTGTGTGTGTGTGTGTGTGTGTGTATGTGTGTGTGTTAGTTGGTGTGCAGTACAGGGTGTTTGTGTAGAGTGTGTCATTATTGGGGTATTGAGTGTATATGTGTGTGTCTTGCTTCTTCTTCCTCTTCTTCTATTACTTTTCCTGATTATTTTGTGTGTTATTATTATTATTATTATTATTATTATTATTATTATTATTATTATTATTATTATTATTATTATTATTATTATTATTATTATTATTATTATTATTATTATTATTATTATTATTTTGAAAACTCGGCTTTAATAGCTTTAGTGATAACTTGTCTCCAATATTTTGAATATATCTACACCATATCTGCTAACCATCACATGTGCAATGGCAGTCATACGGATATTAGTACTTAAAACATTGGTATTTTGTGTGAAATCCATTCAATGCATCCAATACAACGCACATAAAAAAATTTTTTTTGAAAACTTAAAATTAAAAATTA